>CM067322.1:96781946-96954446 GCA_034231615.1 Meghimatium bilineatum | reverse complement strand
GGGGAAGAAGAAGAGATGGGTGGTGCAATGAATGTTATATGGTCAATTTTCACATTCCCTTTCAATTTCCCTTTCATCCTACTATATGTTATGGTCCTCGCACTCTCAGTATTACATGTGGACGTTGCTCACTGTCCCACAAGTTGAGAATCCCTTCTATAGATGATTGTATAATTTGTTCTATATAAAGGACGATAAGCAATATAGAGTTACCAGGATGTAATCCAGAAAAGAAAAAGCGCATAGTGCCGTGGTTTACAGTTTAACGCAAGTTTTTCCCCGACACATATCAGTACCACACCGAAGACGGATGTGTCGGGCCATTGGCTCAAATAAAACTGCGGCGACGCATTTCCATTCTCTGGACTGCATCCTGCTAGAAATCTAGTAGGTACATGGTCCTGCTACAAAGAAGATCCAGTGCGAGTTTGAGAATGAACGCTGAGGAAGAAGATATCAGTACGATATTTCTGGGATATCATTAGAAACGAAGGTTTGAAAAATATTGTGTACTGTCAGAGCGCTCCCTTGAGCGAGTATACGGTCACGTGCAGCGTGCGGAATTTAACATACAAAATCCAGAACTACGGATCTAAAGAAGATGTGTTGACCGAAGATTAGTTTGTTCATCATACTATCAGACCCGCGCATGCAAGGAAAGTATTCGAGAAAACGTAGACGACGAGTATAAATCAATGAAGAACGGGACTGAGGACGACACAGAGATAACATTCTGGACATCCTAATTTCATGCAGAGGTATACGTCTAAAATTTACAAGACAATCACTAGAAAACTACAAAGTTTGTCTATATTTTACAAGACAATCACTAGAAAACTACAAAGTTTGTCTATATTTTACAAGACAATCACTAGAAAACTACAAAGTTTGTCTATATTTTACAAGACAATCACTAGAAAACTACAAAGTTTGTCTATATTTTACAAGACAATCACTAGAAAACTACAAAGTTTGTCTATATTTTACAAGACAATCACTAGAAAACTACAAAGTTTGTCTATATTTTACAAGACAATCACTAGAAAACTACAAATTTTGCATCAATTCATCAACTTCTCGGTTTTGATCTCTGAGAATCACAAACAATAGAATTCTTGTATGCATATCTGAAGGAGGAATGGAAGTTGTTCCATAGTTTCATTACATACCCTAGAAGATTTTCATCAGTGCGTCAATTCTATAAGAAGAGGCCTCTTACTGATACGCTCAAGAAAATGTGAATAATATAATTATGTCTGTTACCGTGAGGTCAAGCCCGTACATAAGGAAGAGGGGAGATTGTGGTGTTCAAGCCACACACACACACAAAATAGGCAATGGAAGGGCATTGACAAATTTGGAATGAATAGTTGTGGACATGATAAGATGGAAGATGTTGTTCAGGACCGTTGACTACAAAAATGTCTTTTCAAAATGTTCGTTGTATCTTTGTGACCTATGGGTAGGGGTTACCTACCACTTATTATGACTTGCACTAAATGTAATGTTCCTAACGGGAAGATGGTTTCAACACGCTCACCCCTCCTAATCCTACTTATGTAAGGCTTTCATATGTTAAGGAATTGTGGTCACGGGGTGTTCAAATGTGAAAAGATATAGAGAGAACCGACAGTCAGCACTCAGAGCATATGTTTGTGTGGATCCATGATCGCCTACGCCCTCCACAATAACACATAACGCCTAGCACAGCATATGACGTCAATAAATATTTGATGCCGCTAATATCAGTCATTATACAGAGCAAACATCGCACTTAACGCAGCAATCACTATTATCAAAATGGGAAAACTATTCCGCATGTTTTTTCTCTACAAGAGATCAGAGTATATTTAAAAACAAAAGCCATGAATATTACACGATAATCAGCAGCCATCATAAAATCGTTATACATCTCCATATGATACCTTGCCGACGTTTAGGCATAATACATTCCCACATGTCATATTTTTGGTATTCACATTAACTTCCCCCTGTCACGTAATTTTTACCCCGTCTCTATTTACGAACATGTGAATATTTAAAAAAAAATATTTCTTACTTTACCGCTTTTATGAAATATATTTTTAAAGAAAGACTTTCAAATAAAAGCACTTATGGGATGTCCACAAATTACGTCTACAATTAGGGGCTCGTTTACTACCCGTTCGTTTGTTGTTTGTTTTTTTGCTTTTGTTATTTCTCATCGACATTCGTTTTATTGTTTATTAGTTACCTGTGACAATAACATATTATTGTAGTTGTAATCGTTACAATTAGGGTAGGGGATATAAAAAAAAAGTTTGACAACTGTTGATGTCAACATTACTGTTATACACCAAATTAAATTGTTGGAATTTGAAGCACTATTCTAAAAATGGGGGGGGGGGAATTTTCGTACCTTTTATGAGAATCTTTGTTTTGTGTGGAGTGGGAGGAATTTGACATATTTATGTAGGAGGAAGGGGGGTCTCTGAATTCTTGACAGTTGTTGACAAGGGGATCTTTACGCAATTTATGGATAGTCCATTATGTGGCTTCCACTGCTCACCCAGTATTTCCTTCTTGACAGTGTTTTGTATCCTCAACTTCAAGTCAATGTGAGGCCGTATTGCCAGAGTCCAAAATTGGTGCACAGAATAGCAATACTGTTTACCTCCCATACATATCGCAAAAGGCAACTAATGTGGTTGGGGTGGAATTGGTCATCCCAAGTACGGTCAAAGTGACCCATGCTGCAGCCGGATGTGTTAGGCTGAAAGTCGCATATACCACAGTTAAGCTGTAAATCATGACACGACTAATCCGGCTAATTTACAGGAGTTTCCATGCTGAAGTCGGATGTGTCAGGCCGAAAGGCGCAGATATCGCAGCAATGCTGTAAACCATGACACAGCGCATTCCATTCTCTGGACTACATCCTGCTAATCTGCACGAGTTTGAGAACGAACGCAGAAGAAGAAGAAGAATTTACAGGAGTTTAAGGATGAACGCACAAGTAGCACTCACTTTGATAAAGCTCTATTACAGTTTTGAATAACATGAGAGGGTTGATTGCCTCTCAGCAGTCCGTCCTGTCCTAGGTCTTCAACATGCTTCACTACAGTTGTTATATTATGTCGGTCACTTATTTTATAACCAGACATTTGTGAATTTTTTTATTTTTAAAGACTGTCAAACATATGCACTTAGGGGATGTCCATAAATTATGTCTACAATTAGGGGGGATATGGTCTGAAAAAGTTTGACAGTTGTTGACAGAGGGTTAACAGAAGTTGTCAATGTGAAAATATTAATAAAGACCTTGGTCAGTTACTTTTCATATCTCATCTTCTGTCTCTGTGAGTTGGAATTGTCAATATTATTTTTCTATCAACTAAATATTTGTCTGTGTATTGCCACTGCCCAAAAATGAGCATAGAACAGTAACACTGCTGCCTTGCCATGCAAGTCGTAAGAGATGATTATGAGACTTGACTTGGAGTCACTCCATGATCTCCATTGCGATCAGTCAACTGAAGATCCGTGCTTGAACTGGTGTGAAAGTTAACCCTATATTTTATGCAGCATGCTTCTAGATTACAAGAAAGTTAACTCTAGGGTAGAAGAATGTCCAGTTCATGGCAACGCACTCTAGTCACATTAAGTAGAACAATCATCTGGGACTTGCATAAGGTCCGGACAATGATACATAAGTAGAACAACAGACAATCATGAACAAGAGTATATTTCTGGAAAATAAATAAAACAACCATAAAACGTGATCAAGATTCGAACTCAGCAGAATAATAAATACACAGCAAGAAAACATGGTAACACAATAGAAAAACTAAAGAATCATAAGAAAATATCAAAATAAAAACTCCATAGAACAACAGAAGCACAACAGTCACTAACAAGGCTTCAACAAGAAAGTTATAACACACGGCCCCCTAAATCATACACCACCCTAGATTTCTCCAACACATAAACAGAAGAGCGAAGAAAAGACTGACAATAAACACACAAGGACATCAGTACAATCAGACAACCTAAGTGGCACAGAAGTGCTACTTACACCAGATTTCCTTCAAGTGCCCTGCCAATTGGATTAGGACAATATAAGTGATCATATCTCTTTACTACTTCCTGGATACAATATTATTTATGGACTCTGACAGCTCCCAATGTTTAACTGTAATCAACTCTATCTGTGCTATATTCCACATGTTGTGTTTATTATCTAGTAACCTCACTGCTACCCAGCTCCATTTGTATTTAAAATACAAATAGATTTGTTGCTCACTTCTATGTTTTTATCCAAGTAATAATCTCACTAATGTCTACAGAAATGGTTCGCAGCCTTTCTTAAATCGTGACCCCCATTCTATAGAGGCCAAATAACCTCGAACATAATACATCTTTAAAAAGGTCTCTATTCTTCAATGTTTGGAGAAGTCACTAATAAGATATAAATATGATAGGCTACTATATATGAATATATATCAATTTGTAGAAAATCAAAGAAACACTAGAGTGATTATGTTCTCTCAGTCATGGTCTGTGAGAATGGGTTAAAATGGCATCAAAAAAGATCTCACTGTTACGGCAAGCTTGCCTGGTAGATGTCGCTGTTCTTTGCTCCCCTTTCGGTCCCCAACAACACACGAGCAAAAATATGCCTCATAAAACAGTAATATAAGACAACAAAACATACAATTTTGCTATAATATAATTCTATATAATTACAACTTATGGCATATTTAATGTGATGATTGAAATGTAACTAATTACAAAAACTTCAAAATGCACTGTTGAGGTTTTGTTAATGCCAACCTCATGTATTTCTCAACATTAATTAAATGGTTTCTTGTTATGATTTTCAAATGAAAAACCACTCTCAGAGAGGAATGTAGAAGAAATGGAGAGTAAACATTCATTCAAAAGTACTTAACATTATTATTTGATTAGTATACAATTTTAGAGACCAACCCCACATAAGCCCCTTTTCAAACACATTTGGGGATAAGACCAATGGGTAAGGGATCACTGATCTACCTTAATCTTTACATTGTTAACTGATTGTTATTCATTTAATGTAATATGATGACAGAACCTGTGGGAATACATGTCTTGACTCTTGTTCTCTATGCATCCACTGACAACTTTCAGGGCATTGTTCTGTATTTCAACACAAAATATTCACATTCTCTCTCTTTAACTGAAATCATGTCCTTTATTCTGTATAAAAATGTAATTTACTAAATACAAATCCTTTTTTCTGTTCTTGAGTTGTTCAACTACTGATGGATTTCTCTTAGCAGGACAATGGTCCTACTAATTTCAATCACATCCAGTCCAGAGAACAAAAATGCAATGTGCCATCATTTTAATTGCGGAAGTGGCCTGACAAAAATTCAACATTCGTAATACATTCAATGTTTTTATCAATTCCACAGAATGCTGGAAATCACTAGTAAGCCAGCCACGTGTAGCAACCTGTATTTAAGCATTGCTCGCACTGCATGCTATTCTCTTTCACCAGCTTGAATACTTGCAATGTACACCACTGTTTTACCATCTACTGCTATTTTGGTCACTAAGACCTGGAAACAGATGACCACAATTAAATGCTAAAGGAACTTATACGCTGACAGAGCCCACAAGGGGAGAACAGAATAACAATACTGCAACCTGTCATGCATGTTGTAAGAGGTGACTAAGGAGTTTTAGAGGTGAAGATAGCTGTCCCATCCAAAAGAGGGTCAAAGTGACCAATAAGCCATGCTGTAGTTGGATGTGTCAGGCTGAAAAGCGCAGATATAGCAGCTAAACTGTACACATCACGACACATCTCACTCCGTTCTCAAGACTGCAACCTTTTAATCTACAGGAGTTTCAGATCGAATGCAGATCTATTAAAAAATTGTTTATCTGTACAAGATAGCGAGAACAAAGATAGTTATTATAGAAAGGTTAATCTGCTTTATCAAGACAAAGTCTGCTTGATACAGTGATGAACAAGAAAAAACATATCAAAACATGAAAGTAGATACAAGTATTCTTCTATTTTGTTCCTTCTTTATGTCCTGCAGATTACAGAATGTAGTCCTGAGAACTGACTGAACTGTGTCGTGGTTTACATTATAGCTTAGCTGCAATATTTGCAAATTTTGGCCAGAGACATCCAACTTCAATATGGCTTCGGATCACATTGATCCTCTATGGAATAAGACAGACAACCTCACCCCAAAACTTCCTTAGTCACCTCATACAAAAAGGTAAACAGTATTTATAATCTGTGCTCCCCTTTTTGGGCCTCTGCCCTACATGGCGATGCTGAAACCCCAAGAGAAACCTACTCAGGCATGGAACAAAAACATAATATGGCAAGTCTGTTGATGTAGTATTACCAAAGAAAATGATACAGTGGAGTCTTGTCATAACAACTTGATTCAGGCCGACAAAACATATATGTAATAACAGAAATTTGTTATAAAAGAATGCGCTATGAAGGGATCACACTGTAACAGGAACAGTAGATGAGCTCTCCCCTGTTGCAATTAATAATATTTGAAGTTTATCCTTAATATCATATCTACAAAGACATGAACATACAATAAGACTGGTTCCTCAAAACTATCAAAAAAACACAAGCTAACATATTACGGACATATAAAGAGACACACTGGTTTAGAAAAATTAATCACAGAGGGAAAAGTAACAGGGAAGAGAACAAGTGGCAGGACAAGACTATGATGGACACAAGATATCAAAGACCTTCTGAACATGACACTGGAAGAGGCTGGGCAGCTAGCACAGAATGGAGTGGCAGTGATGACAAAGTTATGTACAGGACACATCACATTGAGATAAATCCTGAATAGGACCTAGTTTAACCACAAATGTATAATGTTTAGGTACCACTAATGCATCTAATCAATGATTACTAACCACTCTGCCACTAAACCAACTTTATATTAAAGTACACATGCATGAACATAATTAGAACTATACAAATCTATAACTTCTGGAATTATTATTGTCTCTTTAAAAATGTGCAAAACAGGGACAAAGTACAACTACAGGTAAGTAATATTCCTATCATGACATCTAGCATTGATCTACAGCCACAGGTAAATACAGGTAACAAGAATACCAATGAGGACAGATTTACCTGTAATAGGGTCACAATGTTGGTTAAATAAACACCTGATTAGCTACAAGATGTGTAACTGTCAAGAATTGATATATAGGTCAGTATCAAATAGGAAACTCTAAAGTGTAATAATTCTCCTTTTAGGAACACAATGAACTGGTATCCTCATTCTTCTTCTGTGTTGGCTCTCGAATAATCAGCATGAATTTACATGTGATGGAGTGCGTGGCTGTGTGGTTAGCCATTTTTTCCTGTGTGATTTGAGCTGGAGAGAGTGGATATGTTATGTCTAGCTGCAATATTTACACCTTCTGACCCAGCACATTCGGTTGTGGGCATGGCGAAACCATGACCTTCTCCAATAAACACCTTTCAACTGAATTAATTAAGACCCCATTCATTACATTTTTGATTATTGTTGAGCTTTCAGTTTTGGAATTGTATGCCAAAAATAGCCAAGGCTACTTCAATTCTATAAATAAATGACCAACGGAAACACAAGGGGTTCCCCCCCCCCATCACCACCACCCCGTCCGGTCACGTGACAATTTGAGATAAAAGGTCTTATGTCTTACTGGAGACGGTTGTTGCTAAAACTCATAATAATTGACATTTTGCCCGTATATTTTTTTTTTAAATACTCTGTTTTCTTTCTCAATTTCCTGTTGGTTAGCAGTTGGTTAAAGAATGGAACGTATGTGCCTTCCTGAATGACACATCTGATTTCAGCGATGGCTTTTTTCATTACTTTGGACTATGGAATGGACAGTTAACTTCACTCTCCCCAAACCTACTTAGTTGGCTCTTATGATATGCATAGTAGATCACAGTGTTCTTTGCAACGAAGCAACACAATGCAATCTTTTATTTAATAAATCTTTTCATTTATATGCAATTATTCTTATCAAATAACATATGCTCCCAGCTGGAAAAGGGATCACAGATTATAAATATAATCATCTGCCATTCATGTTTGTATATTAAGCAGGTTATATGTTGGTTTGTTTAGTTCACCCCATGATCTCACAATCTCCAGTGTGAAGAAACCTGGTGGAGACCAATGCCCAGACAACTGAAAGAGAATCAACGCCCTTGTCTTCATGTTTCCTGATTGCAAGAATATCACAGCAAAGTCTATTTCCGGATAGAAGACTTTACCAATTGGTGACATTGTACCCTACAGTCACATGGGACTATTAATAACTCTGGAAAACCTCTGCATTACAAGAAATGTTAAAGATACCAGCCTGGAGATGTAAGCAAAAACTCTATACTCTCTAGTATAGGGAATAAGTAACTCCCCTAGGGAATAAGTAAAATAAATATCATGATCTCTCATATAGTAACCCGTCTGTGTGTAGCTAGGGCCCAATGTTGATGACGGGGCTGACACATTGGGCAGGACACATTGTCCGCATGAAAGATGATCATCTATCAAAGAAGTTGTTACATGGAGAACTCCAGACTAGTTCCTGCAAGGCAGGAAGACAGAAGAAGCGTTTTAAAGACTTAAGATATCACTAACTCACTTCAAAATAGACACACATTCATGGGAAAATCTTGCAGAAGACAGATCCGACTAGCATCGCAGAATCAAGAGTGATGCAGCAGCTGCAGAGAACCCCAGACACAATGATGTGCAACAGAAACAAACTAGAAGAAAGGCAAGAGCTCCTCAATGACCCACAGACATGTACCCAGAGTGTGCTAGACAATTCCAAGAACGCATAGGACTCATTAATCACAGTCGGGCACACCACAGACATCGGCATCTTCACCATCATCCCAGTTGCACTGAATGGTGATCAGTCGACTTCAACAGACGAACACCACTATATCCCAATAGGAGAGCAACAAATAGTGACACTGTTACCTATAGGAGGTGACTACGGGAGGTTTGGACTGGAGTTGATGTCACATTCCAGCAGGTCAAAATAACCCAGAAGCTATGCTCAAGTCAGAAGTGTCAGGCAAAGAGGCGTAGATATTGCAGCTAGGCTGTAAACCATAACACAGTGTATTCTATTCTATGTGATATATGCATCTTTTGACCTGACACATTCAATTTCAACATGGCTTCTGAATCACTTTGTCGATCTATGGGATGGGGTACCTAACCACACCCCCAAAAATCTCCTTCATCACCACCAACAACATATGTGGTAGGTAACAGTGTTACTATTCTTTGCTCCTCCTTTTGGCCCTCCCTGATAACACGCACGGTTGACAATGTTACTACTATTTATTCTGCTTTTGGGTATCTGGTAACACAACAGTAAATGAGGTTAAAGATACAGGGTATGTTTATTTATAGAAAGTTATTCAGAATGCCAATAAATGATCCATAACACGTTAACTTTCCCGGATGACTTTTGTCGTCGGAATACATGTTTCCTTCACTGCTGTGGAAGACTTTTGTCGTCGGAATACATGTTTCCTTCACTGCTGTGGAAGACTTTTGTCGTCGGAATACATGTTTCCTTCACTGCCGTGGATGACTTTTTGTTGCCTGCGAATATGGATATTTTTGTAGGCAATTTGCTGACTCTACACCGGTTTTATTCAGTGCTGATTTTCCAATTTATTACAAAAATAACTCCAAATATAGATTGATCGTCTCAGCTCCAAAAATTGAAACTTTAATTATTTTATTCCGGTTTTTCAACAAATTTTCAGAATGATGATGCCCAGTTGAAAATGACTCTGATTTTGACTTTTTAGCAAGTAATAGTAATAAAATGGACTTAAATTCAGATACAGAACTAGATTATGATTCAAATAATGATAGTCAAACGTTATCACAAGATAGTTATACAGGAGCAAGTGATTAACACCCCCTCCCTCCAAAAATGGATATGTAATAGTCCTTGTTTCGATTGGTCTGTTCTCAGTGACTTGAGTACACAGGCTGAAAGTCTTGACCGCGCCACATCTTTTTTTAGGGGATGTGCTTGGTCTAGTACGGAAAACCTGTTTACTTGTGTTGCAAAGCGATTCGGTGGTGCTAGAACAGACCTGGTTCAATTCCCGTCAGCTGTAAGAATTATTTTCATTTATCCTCATGCTTCCTACTTGAATTTATTTGTATAAGATATTATTTGAAGCAACATTGTTCTGCCTCTATGTTATTTATGTTTACAAGAAGGCCTTTAGGTCCTTGTGTACGAGTATGCATGTTCTGTGTTTGTGTTCCTGAGGATACTTTAATACTTGTACGGGATGTTCGTTAATGTTGTAACAGTCCTTGTTTCGATTGGTCTGTTCTCAGTGACTTGAGTACACAGGCTGAAAGTCTTGACCGCGCCACATCTTTTTTTAGGGGATGTGGTTGGTCTAGTACAGAAAACCTGTTTACTTGTGTTGCAAAGCGATTCAGTGCTGCTAGAACAGACCTGGTTCAATTCCCGTCAGTTGTAATAATTATTTTCATTTATCCTTATGCTTCCTACTTGAATTTATTTGTATCAGTGATACACTTGGTTGACACCTTGCTGTTTTGTAGAATGAGATGAAATACATATATGGATACAAGAATACAATGCAAGCCATTGTAAGCTGCATAAAACTTCTGCACCTTTTGAGCATATTTTTTTATATCAGTTTATTTTTGTCACAACGAAATGTATGGTGGGATCGTAGTGGTTAAGCCGTTCGCTTTGTGCTCATGAGGTCCAGGGCTCAAAGTCTTATTAAATAGCGTGGATTTTATTTTTTAATCCCTGGAGATTATCACATGAAGCTATGGAGTAATGTTCTATGAGTGGTACCTTTGGCAGGCAGCGTGCCGCTTCATTTAGAGGGATTGAGTATAAATGAGGAAATCAAGGTACAACGAAGTCAGTCCTCTACACCTTTTGAGCCAAGATGTGTGATAATAAATGACATATGCATCCTAGAAATGCTAGAATTTAGCACAAGCTCAAGGGGGTCCCACGGCAAGTGTCTTAGTAATAGTGGGCCGTGCACACCATCAGAGCTAAGTATTTAGCATGTAGCAACCCATAGTCTACATATGTCATCTAGCTACATATGTCTGACATTGACAAGTGTCTACATTGAGGTAGCCATTTGTAATCATGGACAACAATCATCTATGTTTATTTCACATCATGCTTTTATAGTAAGTTTGTGCTAGAGTGATTGTTCCTTAGTTTTCCGAAGCAAAATAAATACACAGTTGTAATTTATTCGACCTTTCACATTTGGAAATCGAACTGCGTAGACCTAGCTTCGGTGCCACCCTTTTTCACTATTTCTTCACAGATTATGATTCAGAAAAGGATGAATTTTGAAAATATGAGGTGTTTTTTTTTTTAGCTGAGTTGCTACAGGTTAATATAAAAATGCTGACTATTTACCAGAAATGTGTTTATCTGTCAGTATACAAATCCAGTATGTTTACACAGACTGTGCTTGTGCAATCATTTCCTTCAACGTACATGACATAATAGGCCCTATCTGGTTTATTAAATTTCATAGGCCTAGTTAATAGCAATCAAATGCAATTTTAATTAATTGTAGGCCTATAGGAATAGGTGTAGACTTTCAAAAACTTGTATGATTATTTTTAGATTTTAGTAATAATTTTGCATATGTTATGGATGTCTGGTACCAATAGAGATAGTAATAATCATTAATGATTATCATTCACATGAGAAAAAAACCCATGGTCATAGCTTGGGCTACACAGCTCTTTAATCAATGAATTATATTATGTGAGTACTCTGTTCACTCTAAGAATGAAGTGGGTCTGTGCTTCTGATTGGTTGTTGGACACAGAACGCAGAATCGATTGTTAAGTGACCAATAATATTGTTTTTAAATGTTTAAATATTGTTTTTAAATAATATTATTTTTACATGTCATCAGCTGTTGTCGCGGAGTAATGTGGGGGTGTGTTATGACCCACTTCTGTGTCACTTCATTCTTAAAGTAAACAGAGTATAATAATGAATTGCTGTTATGTTGAGTTGTCCTGTGTAAAAGATATTTAGGGCCTATTAAGAAATCTGAGCATAAATTTAAATTGATATTAGATAGGGACCAATGATGATCCCAGCGTTCAAAACATGATTACGACATTCGAAATACGTGTGTGTATGTAGGTAGTAGGCCTAGTTAGTGAGATTATAATTCGGATTAGGGAGAGATCATTACCCATAAATGGTGAAATACTAGATATAAGATAGGCCCTACTGACCTATTGTACAAAAAAATAGCATCCAAATGAAAAAGGCAACTTTTCTACATACCATCGTACATAAGTAACACATCAATGTGAAAAGTGTTTCAAATAAAACAGAACGAGCGTTCATATGATCACACTAAACGTAGACCGTAGACTCTTCTACCGCAACGTTCATCACATTTCAGTAGTAGTCGTCTCACGCCGGCCATTTTGTTGGTGTCTGGCACCCGTGGTATTCATCCGCAAGAATTATATCAAACATTTATTCAATTTAAACATATCAACCTTACCTTTATGAAAAGTGTTATCGAAAGCAATCCTCTTAATGCGTCATCTCTTTGAATTGATTAGCCTTGTCAGCCCTCCATTGATATCACTTGCCGTTGGATGAAGTGTACACACTACAAATTGTTCGATGATGAGTGAGTTCTGCTGAAGTGAGAACCGTCTTTGATTGAAGTTTTACTCTAGAGGAAACACTTTTTTAAGAATTCTCCGTGATAACAGTCGAAAAATAACTTATATTTAACAACATTTACACACAAAAACGTTTATTAATTAAACGTTTTTAATTATATTGAGGTAAATTCTAACCAAGGCTTGGCCAAAGAGATTTTTACTGTCTTCAGGTGATATCCAAACGAAATATTATCACACAGGAACGGAAGTAAGCAAGCGCATGCGCCGTATCAGATCGATAAGATTCGGTAACACCGCCTTCTGTTTATATCGAAGTTCACATTGTATTAAGTTCACATTGGAGATCCCCACCTCCCATGTGAACTTCCTGGACATATCCATCACTATCCAACCCTTCTGTCTCAACACATCGGTACACTACAAACCGACTGATACACATATCTTTCTTCTGTATATCTCTTCTCATCCCTCTGCCTGTCGGGATTCCCTTCCATTCTCCCAACTACTCTGTCTCCGGCGCTTTGTAGTTACGAGGACGACTTCCTCGAGAAAGCATACGGGGATGACAAATTTCTTCCGCTGTCGTCTATATCCTGAGAGAGACCTCAGGTCTGCCTTCCTTTGAGTGTACAGTCTCTCCCGTCAGGACATTCTCTTGAATATTTGGAAGTCTTCCTCTTCTGACAGGGTCAAGTTTGTTCATATTTTCCAATCTCATAGCACCGCCGTTCGTCACCTTCCTCTTCTCCAGTCTGATCCAGAGAAGGGGGACGTGTTCGGTGACCCCCCCCCCCCTGATGCTGCTTACAGACGTGACAAGAACCTCGGGGATCTACTGATCCGGAGTCGCCTCCAGCCTGGCGATCCTAATCATTTCGGCACCATCAGCTGCAAATACTACACGTGTGCATATGTCACCCTGCGTGGTCTGTCACATTCCCTAAAGCCACATTCACCATTGAGGAGATGTGTCCCCTAACGCCATTTATACCATCAAATGCAAGCGTTGTACCATGACATGCATAGGTTAAACTGGAAGGAGGCTCGCAGACCGATTCCATGAACATATGTATGGCATAAAAAACAAAACATTTGGGTTATCTTATTGACGTCCACTTCGATGACACAGGCCATAGGGGCAGACAGACAGACAGACAGACAGACAGACAGACAGACAGACAGACAGACAGACAGACAGACAGACAGACAGACAGACAGACAGACAGACAGACAGATAGATAGATAGATAGATAGATAGATAGATAGATAGATAGATAGATAGATAGATAGATAGATAGATAGATAGATAGATAGATAGATAGATAGATAGATAGATAGATAGATAGATAGATAGATAGATAGATAGATAGAAAAGTTAAATGTATAAAATCAGAATCTACAACAAAAAAATAGCGGAGTAATGTTCTAAATATTTCTACGATACAAGTTCGAAAAATGCAATAAATGAAGTGGAAAACAAAATTCGGGGGAAAGAAACGTTAGAATGACAATAAATGGAATACTGGAAATGACAGAAATAATGTATATAGGCGCAAATATTATAATCGAAGAAGTGAGAAAGTCTATAAAAGATTTTGTTTTTCTTCTGTATTCGTTCTCAAACTCCTGCAGATTAGCAGGATGTAGTCCGGAGAACGGAATACGTTGTGTCGAGGTGTACATCATTTCTGCGATATCTGCCCCTTTCGGCCTGACACATTCGACTTTAGCATGGCTTTAGGTCACTGAACCTCTATGGGATGAGACAGCCAACTCCATCCCATAACCTCCTTAGTCGCCTCTTAAGACATGCATGGAATGTAAACAGTGTTGCTATTCTTTGTTCCCTTCTCTGGAGCAACACCCTGGGGAGCTTTTTTTTAAAAATCATCAGCAAGTTTAGACATAGAAATGTTACACATTTTACATTACTCCTAATATGTAAGACTAGGCAGAGAAATAGAAACAAGGTGCCAGAAAGCAAACATAGTAACCTACCAAATTTCACCATTACTTCTTCACCCAAACATCAAGATGGAAATCAAAAGACAGATAATATCCACAATTTTTATACCAACACTCTGCTACCAATGTCAAACATGGTCTTTAAAAGCCTCGTAGCAGAGGAAAATCGTTACATGTGAAATGAAGTGTCAGAAAGCTGCAATGGTTACCAACCTATATAAAATAAGAAATGAAGAAATTAGGAAAACAGTTGGTATAATAGTATGTATTGAACATATTGAGAGACAGCAAGGAAAATGGATCACCTTATGAGAATAAACTCAAACCAAATACCAATAAGAGCATATATAAAAAGGATATCCGGGCATAAGACCAAGAAAGCGGTGAATATAAAACACCAAGATAGGCTTGAACAAACATGGACTAAATGCAACCAAGGCGACACATCTGGCCTAGGAACAACAACAATTTTGAAAAGTATACGATTTATGTTTGAGAGAATTGTGAAAACAATTGTGAAAACTAGAGCCATTGTGAAAACTAGAAAAAATCATAAAGTACATCGAGAAATCAATGCAAAGACAAATTGAGAAAACAAGTAATTGGATGACACAGTGGGGGTTAGAATAAATTATAGCAAATCATTTGCGCAGCCAGTTTTCCTGCCTGGAATCCATACAAATTTTACAGGTTCCTCAGTACCAGACATATTCAGATTAAGAAAGAATAAGGATTCCTTGATTTTAAAGAGAAACAAAACTTAATTTATCTGCCACGTTTGGTATAGGACGAACTTCAACGTCATCTTTGCTGATGATTTTTGTTATTTCTGTTCACTGCTTCGTTTTTAACTAGGTGATAGCCAGTAACTACCTGGTTGTTAGTGGTCTGTTCTCATTATAAGAAGCTTAATCAAATCAGCACCGTCTCCAATATAAGACCTACTGACTAATAAAGATATCGAGCTCTTTAATATGAACTATTTAACTATTTCCCTGAATTTCATTGGCTTTCACACATAAGTATAATTATAGTGACCAATGAAATTCATGGAATAAACTAAGCCAGTAAGAAGGCTTGAATCAGGAAGTGTCTGTTTCTAAATGTCAGAAAGAAAGAAAGCTAATAATGCCCCAAAATATTCAGTTATAGACAATGAACTGAGTAACATGTTTAGAACAGTGAAAAAACAATGACTGTAAACAAAATGCAGTGAAATAGAAGAGATGTCAGTACAAAAGAAGGTACAAGTAATGCATAAGGAGATAAGTCAGATCACAAATCATAAAAATTCCTATAAATGGGGGTGGCCGCATTAAAAATAAAACGGAAAAATTATATTTGATAAAACAGAAGTACTTACAAGATGGGCAGATTATGTGACAGAGCTGTTTGATGGTCAACAGAACAAAAAACCTGCAATACAGAACAATGATATATCAGCAATACTGAAAGCAGAAATAGAAACCGCAATAAAATCTATAAAATGTGGAATGTCGCAGGCTCCGACAACTTAACAGCAGACATAATAAAACCTCTAAATGAATCTGGTGTGGAAACTATCACGGAACTTTGCAATCACATGTATGAAACAGGCCACATACCTAAAGACATGACATCATCAATATTCATACCATTACATAAGAAGCCCAGGGCTGTGGACTATACAGAATATAGAATAATAAGCTTAATGAGTCATATAACTAAAATACTACTCAAGGTAATACATGAATAAATTAAAAACAAGATAGACACAGGTCGGTGAAGGGCAATTCCGTTTTAGAAGAAACCGCATATGGTTGCGTCTGTGGGTTTCACCAATGGCCCACTAGACATACCACCCATGCAACAGAAAACCTTAGTGGATGACATGCCGTTATATTGAGGTTATCTTCTTAGAGAAGCTTCATGGCACGTCATCTATACAATTATGCTTTTATTTTGTTGTTGAAATGTGTTCCATGTTTACCAGAATATATATGTATGCACCCTCTGTGGTTAGGAGGGAGCCAGAGATGTACTGTGCAGCACTGGGGAGGAGGAAACTGACAGCACTAATTTTTCCTATGGCTCAAACCCATCATAGAGGCACTGTTAAAAATCAGTGACTCAGTGACTCAGGACGTGACAATCCTTTTGACTTGAACATTTGGTTGCATGCCTGGAGCAATAGAGAAGATCGGCATAACCAGTAGTCATTTGGTAGCGGGGAATGAGCACAGTGAACCCTATCTTGGCTACAGTGGCTAGGAGCAGTGCATAGGTTGAAACCTACCTTCCTGGAGGTGTGATAGTTATTCTCTGGCTCTGTCCCGGAGTGGGCCGAAAGTCCACAGATTTCCCAGCAATATAATGCCATTTGATGGCATTATGTCAAATGGCATGAGCCAATGAACCGCTGGATCAGCAACCAACCAACCAACCAACCAAGAAAAAAAGGAACCAGAGATGAACAAGCACCATTATTACTTAGTATCCGGCTAGTGATCGATAAATATATATAGAAGTCCAAAAAAGTATCTATATTTCATTCATAGACTACAGCAATGCCTTTGACAGAGTCCAACATGAAAAAATAATCACATGTCTTAAAAAGTAGGCATAGATGGAAAAGACATCAGACTGATTAGAAATATATATTGGGAACATAATGCATCAATAAAGTGTTGAAAACAGCTACTCACCATACATAGAAATAAGAAGCCTTGCAAGACAAGGATGCATTTTATCACCCAGCCTATTTAATATCTACACAGAGAACATCTTTAAATATATAGAAAAATGCCTGGACTCAAGATCAACGGGAAAATAATAAATAATCTGAGATATGCAGATGACACTGTTTTTTTTAGCAGAAAGTGAACAATAAAGATTAATAGATCAAGCCAATAAATTAAGTAAAGAATATGGACTTGATATAAACATACACCGAGAGAAACTACAACAAATAGAACACTAACGCCTGCGGGGGATACCGACCCCTACCAGGAGCGTCCACAGGTGGCGGATAGTGGAAAAGCCTCTTGAGGCCAGCTATGAATAACCCTCTGGGCAAATAAACAGCCGCTGACCAAACGGTGTCGCTGACCACGAGGACGGGGTGGGATATCAGTCGGCGCTGATATTCCCACTGAAATACCCCATATGTCCATTGACTGGCAGCATCAAAGCGAGTATGAGCCGCTATAAGCTCAGGTTGCTGGAGTGGGGTCACTGACCCCACTCCAGGAATGTGCCAGGGGGGAGGGGAGGGGGGTAGGGATAGGGTTTAGGTAGGGTTAGAGGGTTGGGTAGGGTAAATGGGAAATTATAGATATTAGAACAAGAGAGAGCAATGTTCTTAAATCACCTTCCCTGAATGAGAGGTGTCTTAGATTACAAGAAATAAACCACAGAGGAGGATAATGAATACCTGGCAACAAAAAAATTATCCTAGGAGACCCCATCGAGGCCAGAACCTTGAAGTGGTGATGGGGCTTAGTTCAGCCATCAGAGGCTGGAAACTAAGACTGGTCGGGCACTCCCACTCGAGCAGGACCATAGTCCGGCCCAAGTAAGCAGAGTGCTGAAGACGGAGGCAACCAGCCAAAAGGCGCACAGATAATCAGGTTGCCACGCATAAAACACAATGGAAACATGTCTGCATCTAATAAACGTTATTGTGCCTGCCCTGTGGCGGACGTTCAGGCAGGGACGGTGCCGGGCCCTATACCTCGAAAGGGCCCAACCTCAGTTACTGGAAGTCCTTCTCAATTGCCCCGAGGAGCCAGGAGGCAAGGGAATAGAGCTACTGGCCAAACAAACAAACGACCAATAAAAATAATGCACTGGAATGCTGAGGGTGTTAACAGTAAAATAGATGGATACAGCAAAAAATTGGAACTTGAAAATGTCCTCAGTGAAGAACAAGTAAATATATGCTGTATCCAAGAAACACACCTCAGCAGCGACATAGCCTTCAAAATCAGAGGCTACCAGTGCTACCGATCTGACCGAAAAGACAGGCGAAAGGGTGGAATTCTGACACTAGTTAAAAACAATATCAGCGCATGTCAGCTGGAAGTATACATGGACGGGGCAGAATACCAGATGCTCCACCTAAAAACAGACAGTGCAGAATTCCATCTCCTGAACTACTACTGCCCAAATGATAAACCATTGGCACTAGACACAATTCCAGACAAAGAAAGGCTTATGGTGTGTGGTGACTTCAACAGCCACTCTCAGAGCTGGGGCTACGATCATATCGACAAGAGAGGTGAGGAACTTGAGAGCTGGCAGGATGAAAATAATCTCATTCTTATTAACCAGCCAGCAGACTCACCAACCTTCTACTCGAGAGCATGGCACACCACCTCTACACCAGACCTGGCATTCTACTCACCAGGCCTGGAATGGAACATCACACGTGTCGTTGGAAAGCAGCTTGGGGGTAGTGACCACAGACCAGTATTTCTGGAAATTCACAATGAATATACAAAGGACAGCAGCACGCTCACTAGGTGGAACTATAAGAGGGCAGACTGGAAAATGTACCAGCATTTAACCAGTGTTCTAGCTAAGGACATGAACTTGAACAAAGACATCAATAGAGCAGTGAGTGAATTTAATAGATGTATACTACATGCTGCTAGTAAAACCATACCCAGGGGGGCACGCAAAAACTACAAACCCTACTGGAATGATGAACTGGAAAAGCTGCAAAATGAGATGGAAACATCTAGAAAGCAGGCCGAGAACAGACCTAGCCAAGAACATCACAACAAATATCAGCAAACAAAGGCTAAATTTCAAAGAGCCAAGTTACAAGCCAGACGGAGCAGCTGGAAAGAAAAAACAGAGTCGCTGAACCTAGAAAGAGATACTAGGAAATTATGGAAACTTGTAAAACAACTAAATGATGAAGGTACAGGGAGAAATACCAAGATCACACTTTATAAAGATAGAAACATTTTAACAGGTAAACATGCAGCTGATTACTTTGCAGAAGACAATAACGTCAAAGTCAGCCCAGACAAACAACAGGAGGTTCGAGAGAACCAGCAAAACATTGGACAAGGTGAACCTATACCTGAAGTCATGGAGGCACCAATCACAATGAGAGAACTGGAGCATGCAATATCCAAATTGAAAATGAAAAAGTCCCCTGGAGCTGATGGAGTGTCCAATGAAATGATTAGAAACCTGGGAAGTGCAGCAAGAGCAAAGCTACTGCAGATCTTTAACACAAGCTGGTCCACAGGTAATGTACCACAGGCGTGGAGAGAAGCAATAATGATACCACTCCTCAAATCAGGAAAAGATGGCAACACAGTCTCCAACTACAGGCCCATCAGCCTCACAAGCTGTCTATGTAAAACAATGGAACGCATTATCAATCTTAGGATGCAGTGGTACCTTGAAAGTGAAAACCTTCTGGTATCACAGCAAGCAGGTTTCAGACAGTGCTACTCTACTGAAGATCAGGCAACCTACCTCTCCCAAGAGATTGAGGATGCCTTCCAAGAAAAGAAACTGGTACTAGCAGCATGGATAGACCTCAGGAAAGCATTTGATAAGGTCTGGAAAGAAGGGCTCCTAAAGAAATTGCGAAATTGCAGGGTTAGCTCAAGAATGTACAAATGGGTAAAAGCATACCTGCATAATAGAAGAGCCAGGGTACAATTAGATGGTCGCAAGAGCAAGAAAGTTCTACTGCGTCATGGAGTCCCCCAGGGAGGAGTCCTGTCACCCACACTTTTCTTGGTTTACATCAATGACCTAGTTGCTGAACTACCTCACGGGATCAAAGTGGCAATGTATGCTGACGACCTGGTGATCTGGTGCACGGAAGAACATGCAACAGTGGCCACTAAACAAATACAAAGAGCTATCGATGCCCTAACCTTATGGGCTAATAGATGGTGCGTCAGCATTAACACAGATAAGTGCAGCACTACACTCTTTACCCTCTCACCAAAACAAAAAGCTGGTCATATCAAGATAGATGGAGAGCTCTTGAAAGAAGACAAACAACCCACATACCTCGGAGTTACTTTTGATGATAAGCTGACATGGAAGCAGCACATAAACAAAGCAACAACAAAAGCCAGGAGGAAGCTAGCTATCCTGAGAAAACTAAGTGGAACCACTTGGGGAGCCAGTGGAAATATACTCAGTAAAGTTTACCAGCAAGGCATAAGACCACACCTGGAATACGGTTCAGCTGCGTGGTGTCCTGCATCAAACACCACATTACAAGATCTAGATAAAGTGCAAAACCAGGCACTTAGAATAATGTTGGGAGCAATGAAATCAACACCCATAGCAGAGATGCAGAAAATGGGAAGAATGCAAACACTTGGCGAACGCAGAGACACAAAAGTACTAATTCAAGCAGAAAAGTTTCAGTGTATGCCAAGTCATCCAATGAAGGAAAGATTCCAAAATCTAGCAATGGGACGACTGAAAAGGAGCAGCTTTATCCATCAAGCTAAACGACTCCGTAGACAACTTACAGACCTACCTGAAGTTGGCAGCCCCTTAAGGTCTGTACCAGAGCAAACCCCGTGGAGTGAAAGCCATGGAATGCCAATATACATTCAGACCCATGTGAAAGGAATACTAAGCGAGGACGAACAGAACAGTGTGCAGCGAATGACAATCACCCTCAGTTTCCTGGATGAGGAATATCCACAAGATATATGGGTCAGAGTGTACACAGATGGGTCAGCACAGAATGCTGTGAGGAATGGAGGTGCAGGTGTATATATAGAATATCCACACAAGCCTAGAGATACAATCAGAACACCGACAGGAAAATTCTGCAATAATTATGATGCAGAAATCCAGGCAATTAGTGTGGCAGCTAAAAAACTGCTGAACTCCAACTCTGACCTACAGCCTGTGGTATTCCTGACAGATGCAAGGTCAGTGCTTCAAGCTCTCCAGTCTGGAAAACTAACAGACTTAAAAAAACTACTTAGCGAATTGTCTTACCAGTATAGGGTAACCATGCAGTGGATACCCTCTCACTGTGGAATACCAGGAAATGAAAAAGCAGACCAACTGGCTAAGGAAGGTGCTGCCGAAGACCAACCAGATATACCAATCAATAAGAAAGCCACAAACACCAACACAAGATGACTATCACAATATGAACAGATCAGAACAAGTTATAATTCTACGTCTCAGAACAGGACACAACCGACTCCGCAGTCACATGTATACAAAGTTCAAAATTGGCAACACGGCCATGTGTACATGTGGACAGGCAGCACAGAGTGCCAAACATATACTTCAAGAGTGTTCTGAGCATGAAACGCTGAGGCAGACATATTGGCCAGAGGAAACAACACTGGAATCAAAACTCTATGGGACACTGTATGAACTACAAAAGACAGTGAGTTTTATTAAGGAGACAGAATTACAGATATAGACATGTTTCAAGTGAACGAAAGAAGAAGAAGAAGAAATCCTAGGAGAGGGGAACTCTACCTCAAAACCCCGGGCAGATGGTGCTCGTTAACCCTGTTAGGCAAGCTGTCTAGGAGAAGGAAAACTCCAAAATGAAACCTCCACTGCCCTGTGGACAATCCTTGGATGGATAAGGGCTAGGGAAACACATCCTGACTCAAAAGTAAGATGGAAGACGGAGACACTGGACCGAAAGGTACAAAATAGTCCAGCCAAGGCTGAAAACCACAGTGTCACGCAATGACTTCACATGTCAAATAAAAGGTTACAGATGATTCGTTTTGGTGCTTCATCTGTGGAATCCCGTCAGGTGGATGAAGTGCCGGGCTCTAAGCCTCGAAGGAGCCCACCCTCAGCGACTGGTGGTACCTCTGTCTCAATTTGTGGAGCCAGGAAAAGAGATCAGAGGAAAAAAACTACTGGTTCAAAAAAATCACATATAGATCATGATGCAGACAAAGACAAAAATAAGCACTTAAAAATATTGCAGTGGAATGCAGAGGGCGTGTACAATAAAAAGACTGCACTTGCAAACCGATTACACACAGAGGAAATCGACATAGCATGCATACAGGAAACACACCTCACAAACAACAATAGATTCAACATCCGAGGATACCAAACATTTCGGAACGACAGAGAAAAAAGACATAAAGGAGGGGTTCTTATACTGGTGAAAAACAATATCGTTGCCTCTGAAATTCGAGTAGACACAGAAGAACAGGCTGAAATCATTGGAACCTGTCTAACCCTTCCAACTAAAGAGGTCACAGTATATAACTATTACTGTCCACAAGACAAGAGTCTATCTCTACACACAATTAACACAGAAAAAGATAACTGTCTTGTAATTGGTGACTTCAATAGCCACTCACAGAGTTGGGGATATACAGAACAAGATACTAGAGGAGAAGAAGTGGAAGACTGGCAGTGTGAGGTGAAACTTCAACTGCTTAATGAACCTGAAGACCACCCAACTTTCTACTCTAGAAGATGGCACACCACCTCAACCCCTGACCTAGCCTTTGCAACAGACGCCTTAGCGAAAATAACATACAGGGAAGTGCTGGAGCAGCTTGGCGGAAGTGACCATCGCCCCATCAAACTCACCATTGACATTAACCATACCCCTGCTGGCCCTACAACCACACCCAGATGGAACTTCAAGAAAGCAAACTGGAGTAAGTTTGCTGACCTGACAGACAAATTCACAAAAACCGTAAATCCAAGGATTAAAAACGTGAACAAAACTGCACAACTCCTGGCTTCTGCACTTCTTCAAGCAGCCAAGCAAACCATACCAAGAGGTGCTAGGAAAAATTACAAACCATACTGGTCTGACGAACTCGATGAGTTGGAGAAAGAAGTGTCAAAGGCCAGAGACACAGCAGAAAAAAGCCCATCTACAGAAAACAACATATCACTAAAAGCTGCTGTAGCCAAACTAAGAAAAACGACAATTACAAACACAAGGAAAAGCTGGCATGAAAAAACAGAAAATTTAAACTTCGACAAAGAGGGAAGAAAGCTATGGAAAATAACAAAAATGCTCAACAATGAAGATAACAAAACAGCACCAGTAGCTATATAGAATGGTGGAGATGTACTCACAGGAAAGAAGGCTGCAAATCACTTTATACAGCATTACCAAAGTACTGCCTGCCACAAAGTCGATGAAAATAGGAGAAGAGAAGTAAGAAAAGAACTACGGAATATCGAAAAAGAGATCAGCAAAGATAAACAAGATGTCATGAATATTCCATTCACGATTAATGAACTAAATGAAGAACTAGCAGTATTAAAACGTAGGAAATCACCTGGCCCTGATGACATACCAAATGAACTGCTAATTCACATCGGACCATCAGCAAAAAAGAAATTAATAAAATTTTTTAACAACTGTTGGGATAGAGGTCTAGTGCCACAGGTGTGGAAAACCGCCATAATGATACCCATCCACAAGAAAGGCAAGCCAAAAAATAAGGTGGACAGCTATCGCCCAATAAGTCTGACCAGCTGTGTTTGCAAATTAATGGAGCGCCTGGTAAACAAAAGAATGATGTGGTTCCTAGAAAAAAATAAAATCCTGCTAGATCAGCAAGCTGGCTTCAGAAAGTGTAGATCAACTGAAGACCAGATTACACTAATTGCCCAGGAAGTAGAGGATGCTTTCCAGGAAAAAAAAGCAGACATCAGTGGTGTGGGTAGATATGGAAAAAGCCTTTGATTGTGTATGGAAAGATGGACTCCTCCTTAAACTACAACAAAACAAAGTGACAGGGCGCATGTATTACTGGATAAAACACTACCTGCACAACCGAAAAGCAGCAGTGAAGCTTGAAATGAAGCATAGCAGAAAGAAACTCTTTAAGCATGGAGTACCACAGGGAGGTGTTCTATCCCCCACTCTGTTCCTTATATTTATGAATGACATTGACCAAATTCTCTCGCGTAAAGTAAATGCTGCAATGTATGCAGACGATCTGGCGATATGGTGCAGTGAAGAGAGCGTAGGCACAACAAAAATAAGGTTGCAAGAAACTATGGACAATTTGGCCAAGTGGACAGACCAATGGGCCATGTCTATCAATGTCCAAAAAACGACCTATACCATCTTCAGCATGTCCACCAAACCACAGAAAATCCTACTAACCATAAATGGTCAAACATTGCCAAAAGATGAGACACCTACATACCTTGGAGTAACTTTTGATCCAAGACTTACATGGAAACAGCACATAGACAAGTGCCAAACAAAAGGTACAATGAGGACAGCACTCCTTAAAAAATTGGCTGGAACAGATTGGGGTGCAAATGGAAAAATTCTAAGTAGAGCATATACAGGTTATGTAAGACCAGATTTGGAATATGGAATGTCAGCATGGGGGACTGCAGCCAAGAGTAACACTCAAAAGATCTCAAAGATACAAAACCGCAATCTCAGAATTATAACAGGAGGTATGAATACTACCCCAATCACAGAAATGGAAACATGCACAGGTTTGCCATCAATGGAAGAAAGAAGAAATGAAAAAATCCTCACACAGTATGCAAAGTTCAAATGTTTGGAGAGTCATCAAATGAACCAAAGACTAAGCAGACCTACAAAAGAGCGACTCAAAAGAGGTAGCTTTCTACACTCCGCTAAACAGCTCCAGAAATCACTCACAGATACAGACCTACAAAACCTAAAACCACTAAACACCTTTAACACATACCCAACATGGGACAGGAAAAACTTCCCAAGAATTATGGACAATATACCAAGCATCATTTCGAAAACAGAAACTACTATACAAGTACTAAAGGAGACAACTAAGAATCACATACAGAAAGCATACCCAAAGGATATATGGACACATGTATATACAGATGGATCAGCGAAAGAGGCAGTATTAGATGGAGGATCAGGAATATATATAGTAACACCAGATGGAAAAGAAATAGAGAAATCCATACCCACAGGCAAACATTCCACAAATTTTAAAGCAGAAATGGAAGCCATAATAGAGGCAGCCAAAATGCTCATGAATTGCTTGCCGAGTCACAACAGACATGTAGTATTTCTAACGGATGCAAAATCAGTATTGCAGGCATTGAAAGATCCAAAGAACACGAGCATGAATGAACTTACGGCCTGCTTACTACACCTCAGCAGTACCACCAAAGAAACAGTACTGCAGTGGATCCCAGGTCACTGTGGCATACCTGGAAATGAAAAAGCTGATCTCCTGGCAAGGAAAGGGGGATCACTGGAACAAATAGAAAATGATAATACGTACTATGAAAGTAAGACCATGTTAAAAGCAGAATATAAGAAAAAGTGGAAGCAAATGCACCCAACTGCAGAACCAAATGACCCCTACCACCAAATGTCACGCAAGGAACAAACCATCATTTTCAGACTACGAACTGGTCACAACAGACTGAGAAGTCACATGTTTCGAAAGCTGAAGATTGGTGAGACAGACCTGTGCAACTGTGGACTGAGCCCAGAGACTGCAGAACACATTCTTCATGCCTGTCAACTCTACCAAGAAGAGAGGGAGAAAATATGGCATACTGAGACGGCACTGCTTCCAGACTTGAGGGGTTCCATGGATGACCTGAAGCGAATCACACAATTCATTGAAGCTATTGGGGCTGTAACCTGATATCTGACTGAAGAACGATGAAGAAGTAGAAGAAGAACACTAACAATATCTTAGACATATAATAGCAAATGACAGCAGTTGTGAAACAGAAGTTAAAATGAGAATAGGAATGGTTAAAAGTACCTTCAATGACAGGAAAATATTAACATCTATACAAATTAGAAAAAAAGTTAAAAATGATAATTATGAAATGCTACAACTATTCTATATTAATGTATGGCTCAGAAACATGGACACTAAATAAACAAATAGAAGACAGAATTGATGCCTTTGAGATATGGGAATATAGCAGATTAGGGAGAACATCATGGAAAGAGACGAAAACAAAGAGGTTCTAATTAATATGAAGAAATAATTATTAAGGAAAATAAATATCAAGCAAACAAAATATTTTGGACACATTTAAAGACATGTCACCTTGTTGAAAACCTTACTTGAGGGTAAAGTCGAATGGAAGGGAGCAAGAGGTAGGCAGATACAAGTTGGAGAGTAACATCACACGATGAACAGGTTACAGTCTAGCAGAGTGCACCCCCAAAACAAGAGACATTTGATGTTGGGGGTCTGGTTCAGTCAACCTTCGTTACAGATATGGCACATGCTAATGATGATGAACCAGTAAGTGTTATATTTACAATGGTCACAGTTCAGGTTGGAGATATTATAAATGCAATCAAGGAAGTGTGAAGGCTGAGTGATGCATGCAGTGGTTGTTTCTTTGCTGCATCTATACTCACATTACAGAACTTGGGAGTGAAGAATGGTGATAAGAAACGTATGGTTTGTTTGAATCAAGAATAGTGATAAGAAACGTATGGTTTGTGTGAATCAAGAATGGTGATAAGAAACCTATAGTTTGTGTGAATCAAGAATGGTGATAAGAAACGTAAGGTTTGTGTGAATCAAGAATGGTGATAAGAAACGTATGGTTTCTGTGAATCGAGAATGGTGATAAGAAACGTATGGTTTGTGTGAATCAATAATGGTGATAAGAAACGCATGGTTTGTGTGAATCAAGAATGGTGATAAGAAACGCATGGTTTGTGTGAATCAAGAATGGTGATAAGAAACGCATGGTTTGTGTGAATCAAGAATGGTGATAAGAAACGCATGGTTTGTGTGAATCAAGAATGGTGATAAGAAACGCATGGTTTGTGTGAATCAAGAATGGTGATAAGAAACGCATGGTTTGTGTGAATCAAGAATGGTGATAAGAAACGCATGGTTTGTGTGAATCAAGAATGGTGATAAGAAAAGTATGGTTTGTGTGAATCAAGAGTGGTGATAAGAAACGTATGGTTTGTGTGAATCAAGAATGGTGATAAGAAAAGAATGGTTTGTGTGAATCAAGAATGGTGATAAGAAACGTATGGTTTGTGTGAATCAAGAATGGTGATAAGAAACGTATGGTTTGTGTGAATCGAGAATGGTGATAAGAAACGTATGGTTTGTGTGATTCGAGAATAGTGATAAGAAACGTATGGTTTGTGTGAATCGAGAATGGTGATAAGAAACGTATGGTTTGTGTGAATCGAGAATGGTGATAAGAAACGTATGGTTTGTGTGAATCGAGAATAGTGATAAGAAACGTATGGTTTGTGTGAATCGAGAATGGTGATAAGAAACGTATGGTTTGTGTGAATCAAGAATGGTGATAAGAAACGTATGGTTTGTGTGAATCAAGAGAATATAGATATATTTTTTTTTTAAATCGGAACATTCAGTCACTTGCATTAGTGTGGCATAAATATTCTTCCTTCTTTGCAACCACATGTGGCTATCGTGACATGGATACTTTCCTCATGCAGATGCACTGTATGGATGTCTATTTTGAATATTAATAATTAAAGAGTAAAGTGTATCCTGTTTGGGAACAGTACAAGTGGACGCCACATGTTTAATTATTTCCCTTGTCTATGTTTGTAAATGTCATGTTTATTATTTAATAATTGAAATATTAATTTATTTAGGGTTGGTGGTTTCTTGTGTGTGTATAGGAGCATCTGTGGACTCACTAACTATTAGTTGAATTCTGACAACGGGTTGACTCAAGCTACGAATCAAAATGGTGTCAGATGAGCAGACCTGGCTAACATTCGATCTGCTGCATTCTCATTTTTATCTGTTGATTTTTTATTTTTAGATGTTGATTAATGAATTTTAGGTATTGATTTCTGATTTTTAGGTATTGGTGTCTGATTTTTAGCTGTTGAATTATGATTTTTAGGTGTTGATTTCTGATTTTTAGGTTTTTATTTCTGATTTTTAGGTGTTGATTTCTGAATTTTAGGTTTTGATTTCTGATTTTTAACTGTTGATTTCTGATTTTAACTGTTGCTTTATGATTTTTAGTTGTTGATTTTTGATTTTTAGTTTTAAAAAAATGATTTTTAGGTATTTATTTATGATTTTTATTTGTTGATTTATGATTTTTAGCTGTTAATTTATTATTTCTAGCTGTTGATTTATGATTTTTAGCTGTTGATTTATGATTTTTAGCTGTTGATTTATGATTTTTAACTGTTAATGCTGATTTCTGATTTTTAGCTGTTGATTTCTGATTTTTAGCTAACATAGAGAATGAAGTAAGTGCTCTTTTGAAGTGTGCTTTACATAATGTTGCTCCCTATGTGAAAGGCCTGGAGTCAAGCCCGTAGATAAGGGGGGGGGGTGTTTCTTTTGTGGATGCCCAACAGCATTTCATATGCACAATTGCTTTTCCCTTTGTGGTGCAACATACAGAGAACCCAGCGTTGTACATCACGGTGGTGGAGTACAAGAGTTTTATCCATCAACACGATCCTAGCTGTCAATGTGTGCATGGTGCTTCGGCGGTGAATAGGTGGCACATGGGATGTGGTTAAAAGTAACTCTGTGCATGTCTTGACAATTCCCTTGAAGAGCCTAGAATCAGGCGAACGTGTTAGCTGGGTTACTATGGACAACTGAAAGGAAGTGATGCCTGACAGGGAAGCTGAAGAGCCATGACTCCAACTCTGCATGTTGTGGAAAGATAAAAAATCCAATAGCCTCTAAAATTTCACCCCTCTGAGGAGACTTCTTCTCAAAGCATTGTTCGCCGCCAAGAGTTAGTCTTCTGGGTATGAAATAAAACTCTGGAAAAACCACTCCATTGCCCATAGAAAGTAAGAGCTGTCTATATATTGTTGTTTCTCTGTTGCTGCTATTATGCTTCACATGATTCAATACCGATCCGTTTTACGGCTCTGACATGTTTGATGTTTGATATGCAGTAATATTGTGACGTCTCATGGCGTTGGTTTTTCATTCAATCCACTTTCTTCTTCATCTTCCTTTGCTCTGGGTGTTTCCATTCTCGTTTTATGCTCTTGCAGTTGGACAACTGGAGTTCAACAGTCGTAACTTGGTTTATCTACTTATTGTTTTGTTTTTCCAGATGTTTGTCAGATGGTTGAAAAAACGTGATGTCAACGCAATTCTGGTAGAAATCCATTTTGCTGTATTTCCATCTTGTGTTATTTTGTTGCTTAAATAGGAAAAGTTATCAACTGTCCGAGTTGCTTCTCAGTTGAGAGTGATATTAAAATTAGTAAAATGTACATCTTAGTTTGGAAGTGTTGACTTGAAGGCCAATGTGTCCTGACAAAGTCGATTCTGGTGCTGAACTCGCCGGTGTGTACCTAGGCCTGGAAGAAGAGTAATAAATAGCGAAACTGTTACCTACCATGCATGTCGTAATCGGCAACTGAGTAGGATTGGAGAAATGAAGTTGACTGCACAACCTCATAGAGCAGGTGTTCTCAGTCTGGTGCTCGTGACCCTACGGTGCTCACGTAAATGTAGTTCTCGCTCCCTGTGAGTTAAACAGTGCTCGTGAGTACAAACGATCGAGAGTTCCGTTTATAATTTGAACTTTTCACACACACAAAAGTGTTACTATCTACGATTATGAGGAAAATGAATGGGGGTAGATGGTGTGTAAGATGCAATAAAGAAGATTATATGGACAGTTTTCACGTTCACTTTTACTTTCAATTTCCCTTTCATTGTATTATACGTTATAGTATTCGCACACTCGGTAATAAAAAGTGGGCGGCGTTCGCAGTCTGAAATGGTTGAGAACCCCCAATTAAGAGGTTCAAAGCGACCAGTAAGCTATGCTGAAGTTGGATGTGTCAGGCCGAAATATGCAGATATCGCAGCTAAGCTGTAAACCCTGGCATAGCGCATTCCGATCTCTGGACTACATTATTATAATCTTCAGGAGTTTGAGGACGAACACAGAAGAAGAGTATAGAATAATCATGTTTCACGGCTGTAGAGACACTAATAGAAGTGAACACATATACGATCTCAAGGTGGCCAAAGGAAGCGCTACAAGGACTCGTTAAAGGACTCACTGAAAGCCTTTGAAATAGACCACGATACATGGGAAGAACTTGCACAAAATATATCTACATGGCGTTCTAAAATAAAAAAGAGCGCATCATCTTGTGAAAAGAAGAGAAATGCAGCAGCTCAAAGCGGAGAGCAGCTAGAAAGTCACGGATAGACCAAGATCCGTCTACAGTCGTTATTCCATGTCCAAACTGTCCAAGGACATTCACAGCTCGAATAGGGCTCATTAGCCATCTACGAACTCATAATCAAGGACATAACTAAAATTGAATTTTCAAAAGTGGATGTAACAAATGGTCATCATTACTTGTGATGGACGAACAACACAACACACATAAGTGAACAGAAAGGGAAGAAACTCGTCTTGACATAAAACATGACTTACAGTAATTACATCCCTTTGCTGACAGCGCAGAAACTGGTGTAACGCGATAAAAGGCATTGGACAATCAAGCGATAACCAGCAATTAAGTACCTGAAGCGACTTCTATTACTTATAATTGAACTGAACTCACGTCCGCGGCTGAATAAAGTGTACTTTTCCACAAGATGAATTGTACATATTCAATGACCAGAGAAAATAATTACTATCAAATAGAGCTTATTTTTCTTCTTTCGTTCACTTGAAACATGTCTATATCTGTAATTATGTCTTCTGAATAAAACTCACTGTTTTTTGTAGTTCATACAGTGTCCCATAGAGATTCCAGTGTTGTTTCCTCTGGTCAATATGCCTGCCCCAGCGTTTCATACTCAGAACACTCTTGAAGTATGTGTTTGGCACTCTGCACTGCCTGTCCACATGTACCTGTTACCAATCTTGAATTTTGTGTACATGTGACTATGGAGTCGGTTGTGTCCTGTTCTGAGGCGTAGAATTACAACTTCCTTTGCAAGTTAGTCTACTTTTTCATTTCCTGGTATTCCGAGCTAATATAGAGCCAACAATCAAGTCCGTAAATAATGTGGCTTTATTGGTATCAACATCCGGCCTTTTACTAGTAACTTAGAACATGACACACTTTGAAGTAATCAGTAAGCACATACAGAAGTAACAATATTTCACCTCACAGAACAACTGCGCCGATCTCTTTCTACACAAGATGAAGCAGACATCTAGATTAGAACTATATATGTTCTTTCACATAAATCAAACCGCCAATCAACATAGATAATATAGAAACTAGAACGTGTAAGCAAATTTAAACATCTGGGAGCAAATATAAACAGTTTTGGAGATTGTTTAGTCGAGATTAGAAGACTCGCAAATGCAACACTCAAATTAACATGCTATGTTTGCCATAATTAGCTATGGCAAAGTAATAATATCGACACAAAAGTAACCCTTTTAAGAACATGTGTTTTAATTGTGGTCACATATCGATGCGGAGAGAAAACACGAATATGGGATGAACATCGCCCGTGTGTTGTCGGGGCCCGAAAGGGAAGCATGAATATCAACACTGTTTACCTTCCATGCATGTCGTACGAGGCGACTAAGGAGGTTATGGGATGGAGTTGGCTGTCCCATCCCATATAGGGTCAGTAACCCAAAGCCATGCTGAAGTCGGATGTATCAGGCCTAAATGCGCAGATACCGCAGCAATGCTGTAAACCATGACACAACGCATTCCGTTCCCCGGACTACATCCTGATGATCTTCAGGAGTTTTAGAACGAACGCAGAAGAAGAAGAAGTGACGAACATCATCAGAAAACACCGCTGGACATACATCGACCGCATACTTAGAATGAAGGAAGACATAATTTCAGGACAAGTCTTCATGTGGACACCAGACGGGAAAGAAAACAGGGAAGACCAAAAAACAACGATCAGAAGAACATTTATGAATGAATTAAAATCAACAGGCATAAATACACAAGACCTGCAACCCTTGGGAACTGACCGACAGGCACGGAGAACTATGACATCCGCCATATGTGCCAAATTGGCAAAGGAGGAATTGACTGATTGAAAATATGGATGCGAGACTTGAACTTTAAACAAGATAATATCCAAAAGAATACATTCAGTTGAAAGATCATACAAATATCATGGACAGAGAAAAAGAAGAACAATTACATTTTGAAATTACTGAAACTAAATGAAAAGTGACTTCTAAATACCATCATAAAAAGGAAGCTACAGTATTTTGGACACAAAGTGACATCGTGATATCGAAAGGCTGATTCTAGAGGGCAGAAATAAAGACGAGAGAGGAAGACGATGGACCAGCGACATCGAAGAATGTATGCACATGTCTCTGGCCAATGTATATATATAATCATGTGCCATGCCGGTTGGCGTAGGCGGTCATGGCTCTCCACAGCTCTCTGTCCACAGTATTATGTATCAAAGTCGTTGTTGTTTCCCTGCCGTGCCTGGCAGATATTTTCTCACGTTGTCAAACCTCTGTCTCTACTGCCTTAAATTTTGCCTGTTGTGACTATGTTCTCTAAACTTGCCTGTCTCATGAAGTGGCCACAAAAAAAGAAGATTGAATTTTTCTTATATTGTTGATTAATTCCCGCTTCGCATTTGACTCCCTCAACATCTCTACATTAGTTTTTCTGGCAGTCCTTGCTATTCTCAACATTCTTCTGTAGAACCACATCTCTTTTGCCTCTAATCTCCCATTTTCCAGTCTGTTTATTGTCCAAGACTCGCACCCATATGTTAGTATAGGGGTTATATAGCACTGCAGAACTCTCTTTCTCACCTCTAATGACAAGGTCATATTACACAGTATATTTTTCATTTTTCTGAATGCTGTTTTTGCCTGTCCTATTCTGCTTCTTATTTCTGTTGAACTAATTCCAAAAAAAAAAGAACAAATTCCACTGGTTTCGCATATGAGTGGTCCTGGATTCATTCCTCAGTTGAGGCGGAAATGTTTTTCAGATCGCAACGTCTCCCGGGTCGACCCAGCCATATGAATGAATGAATGAATGAAGACTGCGAGGGAGAAGAGATGACTACCGCCCTCATATAGCAGAGCCACTGAAATAAGAGATCGCTAACATCTCACACCTACGGTATTGATAAATGATATGGGTTACTTTATTTTACTTTACTTATATTTAATTAATATTTTTTAAATTTCTAGTTTGTTTCACGTCCACATCAGCGGACAGCAATCTATGCTACACAGATACAGCGAAGACAGACCTAGAAACCGACCATGAAAAAGATGGACCACTAAAATAAAATAGGCGACAAATTCCAGAATATGTTCGGTACACACGAGGGTCATTTCCAGAAAACTCTTCTACCCCTGACGCCGATAAAGGGTTTAGCGAATTGAAAGGATGACAACCTGTCACCCAATATTCCTTTGGACACGTCCATAGTTATTTCACGTCCACTGCGTAGTTAGGTGGCTGAAGGCGCTAGTATGGTTGAAGTATCTTTTGTTGTCTCTCCATCTTGTGTCATTTTGCTGCTTAAATAGGAAAAGTTATCAACTGTTTGAATTGTTTCTCCGTTGAGTGATATTACAGTTCATGACCTTAATCTTGAAATTGTTGACCTGAAGGTCAATTTGTTCAGAAGGATGACAACGTCGATTCAACATATCTTCTGCCTTATCAGGAGTTGAACTTAATAGCACCAAATCTTCTGCGAAATCAAGATCACAAAAGAGTTCTATCGTCTGTCCATTTTATACCACAATGTGTATTTTCCGCGTAGTTGTTCATAACCCAGTTTATTAGATAGTTTGTTCCTTTCGTGACACGGGTGACACATAGGGCAGAGTTTTTGATTCTCCATGGGTTGGGGTCTGCTGCCTGTTCTTTTAGTCTATTCATTCATTACTTTCCTTTTGCGCTGAAGTTAGCGCATAGGGCAGATCTCTCCAATTCTGTCTGTTCAAAGTTATTCTGTGCAGTTCTTGAATAGTATGAATATTGGTTGTTTTACTTTCTCTAAGTATTGTTTTACTGAGTGTTTCTTTTGGTCTACCCCTTGCTCTTTTGCCTGTAGGTATCCATTCAAGAAATTGGTAGTGTATTCTTTTGATGTCTGCGCGTAGGACATGCCTGATTTTAGTCTATAGCCAAGCTAAAAAGTAATGGTAACATAATGAAGTCTTGCTTTACTCTTCATCTAGATACAAAAGTATAAATCATGGGAATCACAGAAGGGGTGATTATTACCGAAATTAGCCAGGTGGGGTGACAAGCAGGTAGGCACATGAACCAGTTCTCTTGTACGGGTGGTTAGCTAAACAGTACTTATATGGTTACAGATAACCGCCGTTCAATGGAGGTGGTACAAACACTGAATGTATTAGTTACTACCGTCGAAGTCAGATATGTTGGGCCATTGACGCAAATGAAACGGTGAAACAGCGCATTTCCATTCTCTGGACTACATCCTGCTGGAAAACTTGTAGGACCATTGCCCTGCTATCAAAGAGAAAAGGAAGGAGTTTCAGAGCGAACGGACGCTTTTAAAAAAAAATATAGGTCGCAGGATTCATTCGAATTGGATGGTAAGAGAACGTTCCTTTTAAAATGATGTATTATTTATTGATGTATTATTTATTAGAAAGACATTATCATCTGCGTAGCTACAGGGGTCTGAACTTCTAGGCTCAGTGAGCAAAGAATAGGGCTACGGTTTTCTTTTCATGTATGTCATAGGAGGTGACTAAGGAATGTTGGGTGACAGGTTGTCAACCTATCTATTCGCTAAACCCTTTATCGGCGTCAGGGGTAGAAGAGTTTTCTGGAAATGACCCTCGTGTGTACCGAACATATTGTGGAATTTGTCACCTATTTTATTTTAGTGGTCCATCTTTTTCATGGTCGGTTTCTAGGTCTGTCTTCGCTGTATCTGTGTAGCATAGATTGCTGTCTGATGGTAGTCTGCTGATGTGTGTAAAACATATGATCTAGTTAGTTAATCGTCGGATCACTGCAAACTGGACACGTCCATAGTTGCTCCGAGTGTATCTGCCATTACACTTCTACTGACAGTATCGGTCCTATGCTGGTTGACCATCATTCTTCTGCGCTCTCCAAAATGTTCACGTCTAGAAACACCGCATTTAAAACCCTGATCTTTAATCCTGGCCATTGAAAATGAATAATCACCACATTGGTCCCACTCTCGTGTGCTATATCTCTTAAGGAGTTCAAAACGTCAGCTCGATCGATTGCCCCATGCCACAATTACGCCAGTTGATCTACTCTTTCATTGCCTCGAAAACCCATGCCATTTCAGCTGTCACTAGTTTAGATTTATCTTGTGCTGTCGTTGTCCATGTTTGGCATTGGTAGCACAGAGTTGGCATAGGCCTAATAATCATTTTGAATAGTGTTATTTTGGTGTTTAAATCTCCATTTGTGTTTCTGAAGATTGGTGTAATTTGCCCTAGGGCTTGGTATGCTTTACTACACCTATTGTGTATTTCTTTGCTGCTCTTGCTGTCTATTATTATATTGCTCCCTAAGTATGTGGTTTCCAAGGCAATGTTTGCACTATTATAAAAACACATATAAATTTTTTTCTGAACATTTCCAAACATGGAGTAATGGGGGTGTGTCTGCAGTCAAAAAATTTATTGAAATGGGATCTGTGACAACATGTTTTAGAACCACTACTCTGGGATCTGTGACAGCAAATTTAAGAACCACAATGCTGTAAGAGTATTTGATTAAAAAGAAAAATAAGTAAGCAGAAATGAGAACTGTAGAAAGAAGTATGTCAGGCAGTCTCTAGCAAATGGACTAAAAAATGTCTGGCAATCTTTAGCACTTGGACTAAAACAATGTCCCACAATCTCTATCACCTGGACTAAAACAATGTCTGGCAATTTCTATCACTTCGACTAAAACAATGTCTGGCAATCTCTAGCACTTGGACTAAAAAATGTCTGGCAGTATCTAACACTTCGACTAAAACAATGTCTGGCAATCTCTAGCACTTGGACTAAAACAATGTCTGGCAATCTCTAGCACTTGAACCAAAACAATGTCCGGAAGACTTTAGCACTTGAACTAAGACAATGTCTGGCAGACTCTAGCTCTTGGACTAAATAAAAGGCAAGTAACAAATAATTGTCATCTGTGTGATATTTTCTTTTTAATAGTGAAAAACATTTAAATATAACACTAAAATATACAGGTAATAAAATGTTTCCATTGAAATATACAAATAATTTTTGTTTAATATATTCAGACTGGGATAAAGATTATGAGCCCATGGACCGCTGGATCAGCAACCAATAAATTCAGATTAGGACAAAGGGCCCGTGGACCACTGGATCAACAACCAATAAATTCAGATTAAGACAAAGAGGAGTATGAGCCCATGGACCGCTGGATAAGCAACCAATATAGTCATATGAGTTTATATCATAACAACGATGCAGAGACTGCCGAGTCTGGGAACAAATTTTGATCAAGCTACTTGTTATGTGAACATATTTCTGTGGCGGACGATGTTATAATAGTTATGTTCTTTGGTGTCGTGAAATCTGCATTTAAACTTTCGGAGGTCATGGTGACAGGATCTTAAACTATGACCTCTATTATTTGTTATGACTCAAAGCTTGGATGTAGCCAAACTGGACTCATAGCTACAGTTGAAAGAAGACTACCACAACACAAAAGGTACAAATTCAATGATGCAGTATCAAAGTGTAATACACTGCTATAATGGAATTTGGTAATTAATATTTTCATGTTTGCAAGGACTTTGAGATTTGTGAAAATTCACAAGAAAAGCCTATTCTGGAATAGAACAGAGCCTATTTGTAATGTTGTGACTTGCTGTCATGGGGACTCTCAAGAATATGTCTGTAAAGGCAAGTTTAGAAAAACTTGCACAGTAAGAAAATATTGATTCAAGATGTTGACCTTGAGAAATAAAGTGAAAATATTTTTGTTCTGAATTGATTCTCAAATTCCTGCCAGTTAGCAAGATGATGTCTGAAGAACAGAATGTGCCTGGCCCTGGTTTACATCTTGTCTGCAATATCTGCACCAGCTAAGCCTGACAATCTGATTTCAGCAAAGAATTTTTTGGAGCACTGTCTTCTACAGGATTGGTACCTAACCTTTCTTAGTCACCTCTTGCAACATACATATCAGGTCAGTGTTACTCTTTCCTTCCTTCTGTTTTGGGTTCCATCAATACAAGTATGATCTCAACTTCAATGGGTAATACAGGAAAAAAAGAAGGATAGCTTGTAATCCTTTGGACTTCCACATTGATGACTATGCCAAAAGTAGCAGTACAGCTTAACAATCACCTGAACAGAATACAACTACAACACACTCCAAGTGCCGGCTGTGGACTCATTCTCATGAAACTGCTGATCACCACCTTTTTTTTAATGTCCAGTGCCGGATAATATCAGAAAAATGCATCTCCGTCCAAGGCCAGATAAATGGAACTTTTTATAAAGAACAAAACAATAGCAGCTCATAAATACTTGCATATATCCCAGAATAGTATTGGATCAAAGTGCACAAAGTCCATGGACCATCAACCAAACAAACAACTAACCAACTGAAAAAGGTAGCAGTCAACCTAGGCTCCAAGCAGTAAAAGTAGTAAATTTGTTTCACCTTTTTCACACAATTGAGGCATATTGGGAATTACTGTGCTAGGCCCATATCTATGCATACCTCAGGATGAATTGGTCAGCATAAAGCCGGCCACCTTTACTTTTCCAGAAAATCTTGTACCCATTTTTTTGGGCTGTATGAACCTAGGTGTCATTTGTTATTTTAAAATATATTTGGTTAACTGAGAATTGAGTCTTGTATCACTTCAACGGGATGCTAGTTCATTAACAAATGAGCAATCGCAGCCCCTGCAGTGCCGTAGCGATTTTCATGAAAAGGAGTTAGGGCATGGATAAGTACTATTCTCTGGTATTGAAATCCCCTTTCACACTATGCAAGTAATGGTAATTCTTCTTCTTTTGCAGTTTCCCTGCTCAGAAGTCTATACAAGAAGGTGGACCCTCCATGAATTCAGCCGGCAGCAGGAGGTCCACACGTTTACCCCACAGCTTTACTTTCAGATCTGTCTCTTGGGGTCATATTTTAGTACTCATCTTCAAAGAGTAATGGTAATCAAGCCCAGCAGAAGACGGATGTGTCGGGTCATTAGCATAAATAAAACACAGACATAACGTATTTCCATTCTCTGGACTATATCCTGCTGGAAATCTAGATGTCCATTGTCGTGGTACATGAGAGATCCAGCGGGAGTTTGAGAATGAACGCTGAAGAAGAAGTAATTGAATTATGAATCAGTATCACAGAACACAGTATGCCCACAAGTACTCAGATCTGTGGCCAGAGATTAACGAGAAACAGCCCAACTAATATCACTTTCAGCGCTTACTTAGCACAGATGGTTACACTCTTCAACCTTCTCAGAGCATGAGTATTGGTATACATTTTCAAGAGGCAGGGTACACCCGTGGAGTTATTTTTGTTTTGGCTAATCATGAGTGACCTGAATACCTGGTTTAACTGGTGAACGAGGAACTTAGGACGCTATACTGCAGTAAAGTAATTCCCACCAATTAGGTGCACTGAGTAGTATGGTGCTATGCCAGTATTTTTCAGTGATGAACAGCTGTAATGAAGTAACCAAACACAAAAAAAAAGTTGGAAAGATGCAGAGGATTGACTTCACTGTATTAAGATTCCCACATATTTACTCTATCTCTCTTAACTTCTTCTGCGTTTGTTCTCAACCTCCTGCAGATCAGCAGGATGTAGTTCGGAGAACGGAATGCGTTGTGTCATAGTTTACAGCATTGCTACGATATCTGCACCTTTTGGCCTGACACATCCGACTTCAGCATGGCTTTGGGTCACTAACTCTATATGGGATGGGACAGCCAACTCCATCCCATAACCTCCATAGTCGCCTCGTACGACATGCATGGAAGGTAAACAGTGTTGCTATTCTTTGCTCCCCTATCAGGCCCCATAACACACGGGCGATCTCTCTTAACAAAGCGGTACACCGCACACTGAGAATATGAGGTACAACTCACAGCACATAACTCCACGAGGTAGTCCCCAGAGATATAAAAATCCACTTTGTAAACAAGACATTGTGAACAGGATTTGAACCCAATACCTCTTGCATACAAAGTGAATGGCCTAACCACTACATTAGGAAGATTCCAGTAACCATACATATCTTTCTATTTTTGTAACCAAACATATGCAACCAAAAAATACTTATTTAAAGAAATAGCAGTGGATATGAACTCCGATGGGATGAGATATACATCAAAAATTCACAAATGAGTGGTACTGCAACAACAGATGAATGTAAAGTAAATTTACCACAGTGCAACTTGAATTCCATTCAATTTACCACAGTGCAACTTGAATTTCATTCAATTTACCACAGTGCAACTTGAATTCCATTCAATTTACCACAGTGCAACTTGAATTCCATTCTTGTTAAAAAATTTGTTCAGTTTTTTTGTACTCTATATTCAGTCACATGTACTGTTGAATACTCCTTGAAGTGGAGATGAGGTTTAGTCCAGCCAACGGAGGCTGGAAACTAAGATTGGTCAGGCTATCTCTTACATCGAACTGGACCACAATCCTGCTCAAGCAAGCACAGGTGCTGAAGTCTGAGATACCAGACTGAGAGGCACACCAGCAACCATGGTATCATACACCTGATCTGTTAACATAACTTTACAACAAAATAAAACTTGCTGTGTAGACATGTTAAACTGTGAATGAGAAGGAAGCCACTTTAACTATTCAGACATTGACTTCAGCTTACAGGACTGATTGTATGGAGATGGCTATCGCCCTCATTTGCAGAGCCTGTGAAATGTGAGATCGCTAACATCTCACACCCCTACGGCATTAATAAATGCTATGGGTTACTTTACTTTACTTTTTTACTGATTGTAGAATTCATGACACATTATCACAATTCATGGTACATTATTAGAATTCATGGTACATACTCTATAACACTAATGTAAGGAAGTGGCTCTCAATATTTTTTGGCATGTAGCCCCCATTTTGGCACAAATCTTTATTCGTGGTCCCTTGATGCCTTAAAAATAGAGTCACTGACTTTCTTTGCAAGTTACTGAGGGCTTTTCCAACAAACTATGGGAACCATCCGCATTCTTAATCTTCATCATGTGCAGGGAGAGACCAAGCACCTATGGGTTTCCCAGAGTGTGGCAATGTCGATTCAGAAAACTATAAGCAAACAAAATCAACTCTATAATTCATGTTTATACTTCAAATAGTTATCATCCTGTGCTCCTCCTCCTTGGATGGCTCTGCGGCCCCCAAATTTCAAAACTGTTCTACGTAGCCCCCCCCCTTTTTCAAATTCCCTTTGTCCTCAAAGGGCCATATGACTAACATTGAGAACCACTGATGTATGGAATCGTTAGCCCTGTCAATCATGAGAAAGTGCATACGTTTTAGTGTTCTTTAAATAACTGTATAGTGAAGATCGACCTATCCGTAGCTACTTTTGATGGTCAAAACATGAAAAAACATAGCAGTCTACATCATGATAGAGTAATCGTTCATCACAGTATCTCACAAACATGTTGAGCAAACAATACAATGCCGCAAGTCTGGCCTCGCAGCACTTAAATTTATGGTGGCTACGCGACTTGAGCAGTGACGTATCTTTCTTTCTGTACTTGTTTATAAAAAGGTAAAAGTATCTGACTTATGAATCAGCCGGATAGCACACAATTTTGTCCTGATGAAGGCTTTTAGTCAAAACGTCACCCATCTCATTGTTAGTTTGTTTTATTGACTAACATTGGTAACACTTATACCTATTTCTGTTCATTTTGACATTTGCCTTATGTTACCCCAGCCCCACTCCTCCATCTTCACCTTCAGGTTATTTTCCGACACTGTAGCTTTATCTCTTCAGTTGCCTGGCTAGTGATTTATCTGATACTCTCTAACCAGTGTTGTTTTTAGCACTTATCAGCAAAAGGGTAGTTGGGCCACGCTTTGTGTGGGATGGGGCCCAACAGACCTTTTTTCCCTTTGAGTTCTGAAGCACATTCATGTAGTTGTCACTGTGTGACAAAAACTTTTTCTACATTAACCATGCAACATTTCCCTCTATCTTACTTCTAAAGACAAGTTAACCAGTTTTTTAAATTTTGTTTTCTACCCCCTCATTGCCCAAAATCACCAGTGTGTTGCCAGGCCTGAAAGGGGAGAAAAGAATAGCAATACTGATTACCTCACATGCATGTTGAAAGAGGCACTAAAGAGGTTATGAGATGGAGTATACTGTCCCATCCCTTATAGGGTCAAAGTGACCTAACAGATTTACTGTGATGTGCCAGGTCAAAAGGCGCAGATATTGCAGCAAAGCGGTAAACCATCACACAACGCATTACCTTCTCCAGACTATCGGACTATAATCTATTATTCTGCAGGAGTTTGAGATTGAATGCAAAAGATCCACCGGAGACGGATGTGTCGGATCATTGAATCAAATAAAACGGGGACACAGGACACGGTGCATTTCCATTTTCTGGACTAAACCCTGCTAGAAATCTAGTAGGATGGGATCATTGTCCTGCTGCAAAAGAGATCCAGTGGAAGTTTGAGAATGAACGGCAAAGATTTTTTTTTTTTTAAATTATTTCAATCAGAAATTGCAAAGTGTCAGTACATGTCACACATTCAATCCATGCTGTATATATTGTCTGATTTAAATAAAAACCAGCACTGTGGAATATCTCATTTTTATAGGACAAAAACAAGAATCAGAACAGGGGAAAAGTTATTGGCAAATAATTTCTTTGGCAACACTGTTTCAGCAAGTAACATTAAAATGTTGCTGTAATCATTTTCTTCTGATCACTATTTAGCATCATATTTTACAGTTTGGGTGAGATAGCTTGTGATCTGATACTATATATGAGTCTAAGGGCCTGTGTATCTAATATTCTTAAATCAGACAGGCCAGTAAAAATGGTACATTGGAACTGTTTTGGCCTGGTGACCATATTTTACTTGTCCTGACTTACAGTAATGAGGGAACATTCAGATTTGCATTTATATTTCGTGAATTGATGATGGTTAAGGGGAATGCGATGTTTGACGAGTGCTTACTGGCTGTGTACAATTATAGATGATACATTTGGTCTGTGATTATGAGAATTGGTATTAAGTGTGATACACAAGTAAGACCAAACACTTACATGAGGACTACACACACTATATAAAAGCATACTTTCTGACATCTACCAGGGAAGGCTGAGCATCTATGGATCTGCTGAAAGTGCTATGATGCTCAAAATGGATCTGCCGAAAGTACTCAGATGCTCGATAAAGAATTTGTTGTGACTATACTACAGTGGAATCCCATTATAACAACTTGGTCTGGACCGTCAAAATATGTAAGTAAAGTTAACATATAGCATTTATTAATGCCGTAGTGGTGTAAGATGTTAGCGATCTCACATTTCAGTGGCTCTGCTATATAAGGCAGTAGCCATGTCCGCTGCCTCGCAATCTTTAGCTCCTGGATTAATCCGGTACCCAATTAAGGCTGGCTCGACCAGGGAGCTGTTGTGGCCTGAAAAACATTTCCGTCTCAAATGGGGAATAAACTCAGGACTCCTCATATGTGACGCCAGTACGCTAACCACTGCGCTACATGGCCCCCCTAAATATGTATGTAATAACAGTAATTAGCTATATATAGCATACACAGTAAATAATAAGTATATTTGGGGAATTTAAAAGTGTTGTTATATATGGAAAGTTGTTATAAAAGAATGCACTATAGAGGAATTCCACTGCAGATGGTAAAAAAAAAATTTTAAATGATAAAAATTCAGTTTCATAAATAAGATAAGTACACTGATTCAATCACAAGGTCTTTGTCAAAATTAAAAAAAATATAGAGAATAGAACTAAAATTACAATAAAGTAAAATATTGTAAAACTGAATTTTAACATTTTTTTCATTCACCTCATGGTCGCTTTATTTCATTTTTTTCCTTTCCTTTTCAATTGTGGCTGTACTAGAGAGAACATAGACTAGTCTGTCAGTCTGCAGTGTGCTGTACTAGAGAACATAGACTAGTCTGTCAGTCTGGCTGTACTAAAGAGAACATAGACTAGTCTGTCAGTCTGGCTGTACTAGAGAGAACATAGACTAGTCTGTCAGTCTGGCTGTACTAGAGAGAACACAGGTTGGTCTGTCAGTCTGGCTGTACTAGAGAGAACACAGGTTGGTCTGCCATTGCAGATTGCTATAATACGTCTAATGACTTAAGATCTTTCACATAAATACCTTTGACGAACAGCAATTAGATAAATTAAGTATCAGTCTGTCTAATGAGATATAAGAACTGAAGTCAGATCTAATCAGAAACCGTAGAAATGACATGGGTACTATGTGGCTGTAACAGATATCTGCAAAAGTCCAAACTTCACCTTGATAACACACCTGAAGATCTGGAATGATTAATTGACTGCAGAAGACAGGTGAACAGAGTATAATCATTATAGGATTATTCTAGCATTTATGACAAATGCAGGTGAAAACATAACAGTGGAATCCCGTTATAACAACTTGGTCCGGACAAACAAAATATGTATGTAACAACAGAAATTTGCTATATACAGTACAAACTAAAGAATAAATATAATTGGTAATTTTGAAAAGTGTTGTTATAGGGAAATTTGTTATAAAAGAATATGCTATAGAGGGATTCCACTGTACTTATTATTTTGTGGGAATCTTTCTGTGCCGAAGGTACAATTTCATAATGGAGGACAAATGGAAAACACTGTCTAATTTATACAAGAAACAACACTGCAGATATAGACATTATTAGCCAACATTTTATACAAGAAACAACACTGCAGATATAGACATTATTAGCCAACAATTTATACAAGAAACAACACTGCAGATATAGACATTATTAGTGAACGAAAGAAGAAAAACAGGACATTTTTGGAACCTGAGGAAATTTTTATAGGTCAATTACTTCATGCATTAGAATTTTAATACCTTCCAAGACAAGAATTGTCGACCTTTCATACATATTGTAAGAGGCAACGAAGTATGTATTTAGGTATGGAGTTGACTGGCCCATCCCATACAGGGTCAAACTGACTCAGAAGCCATGCTGAAGTCAGATGTGTCAGACAGATAAGTGTAGATATCACAGCTAAGATGTAAACCATGATACAACATATTCCGGACTACATCCTGCTAATCTGCAGGAATTTGAGAATGAATGCAGAAGATTACATAAAGTGGATGTGTTATGGAGAGAATTTTAGTGGTACTCGTCTTCCTCTTTCTCGTGTCAGTCAGACACTGAAATGGATTTCATCAATGAATTATATTGTGGTCACTTATCCCGAGACAAGGAAGTAGATCTTGTCTGTCAGAGCTGTTTCAGATGGCCATAGTTTTCTTCTTGCTGTGTTGTACAGTTCTGGTAAAATATTTTCTGTGTTTTCTGAAGACTATCTACAGGGGCATATATCAGTGTCACCAACTTCAAACTTCCCATACATGTGTTGTTTAGAGTCTGTTGTGGCTTGTTCTCAATCTAAGAATAATTGTTTGTTCCTTTCTTCCAAGCCTGTAGATAGTATTGCCTTTTTTGGCTGCATGTATGAGCTAAGCTCCATTACATGTTTATAGAGCTTTTGATGATTGATCTAATTTCTGGTAATGATACTGAATCTTCTATCTGTTGTTGGCAGTTGATTCCAGTTCATTTTATGTGATACATTTTATTTTATATACCCAAAATTTCCAATGGGGTGGTGGGTTGCTTTTCTCACATCATTAGCCCATTTTGTATCTGCAGCACAGGAATCATCTGGTCATTAGAATAATTGAAGCATATCTTGTATAGGATATAACTATATAACATTATCGAATTTGTAGATCCACCGAATACTGATGTGTCTGGCCAGTGGTACAAATAAACAACAGCACAACGCATTTCCATTCTCTGGACTATATTCTGCTGGAAATCTAGTAGGATCATTGTCCTGATACAAGAGAGATCCAGCGGGAATTTGAAAAAGAACACTGAAGATGAATTTGTATATGTCACATACATCCAATCATATGGTCAGTACAATGTAGACATCACTTTTACATCCAATCATATGGTCAGTACAATGTAGACATCACTTATACATCCAATCATATGGTCAGTACAATGTAGACATCACTTATACATCCAATCATATGGTCAGTACAATGTAAATGATTGGTTTTTTAACTACAAGCTCAATATACACTCTACCACTGATCCTCCTAGGAATCATTTAGTATTCATGACAAATGCTGGTGAAAATAGCACACAAAAATTGATTTCATTTCTTAGTAGTGTTCATCCCTGATTTAAGTTATCATATCTCTACACAATTTATGGTTCCCATTTTCTGAAACATGGATTATGTAGCATTAAGTAGTCAGTGCTTGACTGAACAGACATAATGGTACTCCTCGCAAACCCAAAGCTGCTCATTTTCTTTCAGTAGGTGTGTCAAAATGTATGACTTCAGGGAAAAATTGAAATCATAATTTAAGTCTGTGGTGCTCTACAATGGCCGAGAGTTTAGAGCTTTGATATCACAACCATGATATCCATGTTTAGATTCCCAGTAAGGACTGGGTTTTTTTCTGTAAAAGAGTAAATGAAAAAACTCACCCTGTACATGATGTAGTTACAGCAAGGGCATGTTGCCTTTATCAGACAAGTCACTTTCCTGCAACTTCTAAAAGGGAAACATGCAGTATTGACAGTTTTTATTGCTATACAGCTCATAAATATAGTTTTCAACCCAGAAAACTCACTAGATATTTATCAATAGATGTATCTGTCATCTACTTCATATTAGATAGTCAGAGCTGATATCATATGATAGGTACTGGAAGAGAGCACACCAGTCTCTGGTGGAGAGAGACATAAAACATTATAAATAAAGATGAATAGGACCCACGTTCAGAAAGAAGTCTGACTGTATAACTAGAAATGTGCATGATTGAAACCCACTGGGAAAGGAGAGATGGAGGCAAAAAAGAACAAAATAAGAGATTGATCAATTGGGGGCCTTGTCAAAAGAAGAAGAAAACAGAACAGCACAACAAAAATCATTGGATTATAACAGATGGATCACTATGTTCCACAGAGGACTGAAAGGTTGTAAAGTTTTTACACTTCACCTCAGTGTGGGGAACCCTGCAAAAAGACTTGTTTCCCTAATCAACATGCTACCATTATGGTTAAGCCTGCTGGAGACCTTTCCAAGGAGAGAGACTCTTTCATCTTCAACATATCTTCCAAGTTGCAAAAGAGATAAAAGTCACAAACTTAAACAGAACACTGCTCAACTCATGACACTGCACCATTTAGCCACACTAAGTCAAACATTCCATTCTGCTGCGATTTAAAAGAAATATCAGAAAAATCCCTGTTTTCAGAAAAAAAATCAACTTGATGCTGAGAATCAATCTCCAATGTCTGGCACAGGAAACAATATCAGAAAATTCATATTTCACCAGATTAGAAGAAACTATTGCCGTGAACTCCAGGGCCCACTACATCCTTGTAATCTGCAGAGTTAGACAACGAATGCATAAGAAGTAGTTCTCCAATGGATTTGAGGTCATTCACAAATCAGGTGAAATGAGAGAAAATCAGCTAACTAAAACTTGAAGTAACTGCCAACAACAACATATAGAAGATTTAAAAAATTGGTAGCATATCCTATTCAGGATGTGGCTATCAACCCAGCATTTTTTGGCTTTAGTGATTTTCTAGGCAGTATAAATACGTTCAGTAGTTTGCCAGTGCTTTCTGAATGATCTAGATGCACAATTGCCTGTGGCGGGGATCAAACTCAGTATCTTGGCATCACAGATGGGCCATGTACCACTCCACCACAGAGCAGAATATATAGAAAATACTATATCATAGGACCACCACCAAAAACTCCATGGACATGGAATGGAACTCAACAAAAAAAAGAAGATGCCATCCACAAGCTTAGAAGAAAAGAACAATCATTTTCAGAGTGAGAACAGGCTACAAGACTCAAACAACACATGTGTAAGCAGTTTAGAGTTGGCAACAATGATTTAGAGTTGTGCCCCTATGCAGACACTCTTCAGAAAACACAGAACGTATTGTCATGGGGCTGATGTTCCAGAACGTATTGTCACAAGGCTGGTGACCACAGTAAATATTTTGCAGAAATCCATATCATTGTGACTCCAACTTGAATATGAGAAAGAGGACGTGTCAGAAAAAAAGATCAACCTATTGCAGAAAATCAATATTTATTGCGTGGCAGGGGAAACAAGAACAGCAAACTCATATTTTCCCAGATTAGAAGCAACAACCACTATTGCTACTGTGAAACTACAAATGACAGGAACTGTGCATCTATGAGGTATTAAAAACTAATCACTTTCCCTCGTTTAATATTCAAGCAACAGATTTCTGCAAATATCAATAATAATCCTATATCTTAATACTCTGCGACTACAGGTAAAAATTCAACTTTATTGCCATTACAAACAACAGTTAATAATAGTGTGATACAATGTATAAATTTGTACTTAGGAATAAATTCTCAAATTAACTGGCACCAGCCAGTGTTGGTAACTGTCTACAGTCCACCTCTGCATACAAATTACTTATTGGAATCTTTAGCTAGATTGACCTACTATGGTTGCAACCAGGTCATACAAATACTTTAGCCAGAGCATCTGCACCTGCGCTTGCAATGTATGGTTTCTGAGGGTGGAAGGCAACGTCGTGAATGCACTCATCAAATTTCTTACGGTGGGAGGTGATCTCTTGAACACACGTTTTGCTGTCTAAATTCCATAACCTAATTGAGCAGTCGTGACCTGAATGAAAAAATAATTTACAAATATTGTTAAAATGTGAAGGTATGTGATCCTTAGATAAACATGACTTTGAGAATTTGCGTAAAAGGGGTTTCATTGTTAAACGTGTTGTATCATGCTTAGTGGCGAATACACATAAAAAGGTATGGGTACTATTAATAGACACGTCATAGTTTTATTTCAGAGGTACAATCAAAATTCTTCCTGTACATGTCGTGACATCTGCTATGGCAAAGTCTTTATTTCCACAACCCATAGAAAACCTTCCTGCATACCTTCACAGGAAAACATGCAGTAATGAAAGAAAGTCATAGTTTTCTATGTCAGCTCTGCTACTAGTTCTAAACAGTTCGATCATTTGTCACTTTCTATGTGCAGTGTTACAATAATCACTTTTGTTCCTTCCCGCACCTCATTTTCATATTTCAGTTGGACACGTTTATGTGTTGTGAAACATGTTTTGATGTTTTTTTCCCAGACAGATTGCAGACCAATGTCCAGGCTCTATTGCCATTATATCTAAGTCATCAGTAGTCAGACAGCACGTACAATTCAGTACAGATAGAATACACTGTGCAGACAGTACTTTAATAGGTAGATAGATACAGTTAGAATCAGACAGCACCCAAAATACAGTAAATCATACACATTAAAAAATCAGACAGCACCCACAGTACAAAATATATCCAACACATTAAAAATCAGACAACACAAAGTACAGATAGCACATGTAGGCAACACATATAGTCAGACACCTTACACAGAGTACAGTTACAAAGTAGGTGTTGTTTGACAATCACATGATGATGATGAACATTTGTTACACCCGCTTTAGAAAATTCTGTTAAGAGTTATGTTATTGACTATGAGTCCGTATATGGCTAATAAGGCCCACTCTGGCCGCGAATGTCCTTGATCAGTTAGTCGGACATAAGATAACCATTATAGATGGTATTTGATCTACTTGTGACATTCTAGCTACTCTCCAATGTTGAGCTGCTGCATTTCTGCTCTTTTCACAGCAGAGTGCCATGTAGCAACTTTTCATGTATCTTGGTTTATTTTCAAAAGTTTTCAGGTATATAACGAATTAAAAAGTACTTACTATCTGACAGAAGATATAAACCATTAGTTACAAAGTACTTACTGCCTGACAGAAGATATAAACCATTAGTTAAAGTACTTACTGCCTGACAAGATATAAACCATTAGTTAAAAAATACTGCCTGACAGAAGATATAAACCATTAGTTAAAGTACTTACTGCCTGACAGAAGATATAAACCATTAGTTACAAAGTACTTACTGCCTGACAAGATATAAACCATTAGTTAAAAAATACTTACTGCCTGACAGAAGATATAAACCATTAGTTACAAAGTACGTACTGCCTGACAAGATATAAACCATTAGTTAAAAAATACTTACTGCCTGACAGAAGATATAAACCATTAGTTACAAAGTACGTACTGCCTGACAAGATATAAACCATTAGTTAAAAAATACTTACTGCCTGACAGAAGATATAAACCATTAGTTAAAGTACTTACTGCCTGACAAAAGATATAAACCATTAGTTACAAAGTACTTACTGCCTGACAAGATATAAACCATTAGTTAAAAAATACTTACTGCCTGACAGAAGATATAAACCATTAGTTAAAAAATACTTACTGCCTGACAGAAGATATAAACCATTAGTTACAAAGTACGTATTGCCTGACAAGATATAAACCATTAGTTAAAAAATACTTACTGCCTGACAGAAGATATAAACCATTAGGATCTATTGCCAAACTTGTTACGGAGTCTAAGTGAGCTACCATAGAATGAACAATTTTGCCTGAAACAAAAATTAAACAAATTTTATCAATTTTTTAAAGGATTTCTTTTTGTGGAAAATCATTAAGGGGTGAGATGGTGTATGTGTTTTAACCAGCTTTTTAATTAGGACTGGGGCCTAGGGACATGGAGGGCGGTAACGGAAGTACACTAGGAACAGTTTGCCGGCTGTGAAGCGCCCAGTCAGAGGAAAGTTGCACAGTGTATGACCCAAGCAAAACACTATCTTATCTCGTAACGTATACCAACTTCGAGTAGAAGGCTTCTTCAATAGACATTGCACCAAGCTAAAAGCCGAACCCTCCTGGGTATGAGAGAAAGCACTCTACTGAACACAGGAAGTAAGAGCACGTTACTCTCAACTCCTGGGGTTAGGTGACAAACACATGGCTTTCTTCCTAGTAGTAAATATCATGTTCTGATTTCATCATGTGTTATGTTTGTTTTTTAAATAGCCTTGTGGTCGAAATGTTGATTTGTTTATTATCATATGTATCACCAGCAATTAGCAAGACTTTTCTAAGTTCCGCATGTTGATTTCCAAAGGAATGGTTTATGAACTTCCCCCCACCCCACCTACGCAGTTGACTTCAAGTGATAATTCACAGGAATCTCAAAATCAATTTAATTTATAAATGAGATATTATGAGTTGGATTGGAACCAGCGACCGCTTGAGCTCAAGGCAAATGGTATAACCACTACGCCAGAAAGATCCCACTACACTAAGCAGTGAAGTTTGTACTTCTTTTTCTCCATACTTGCCTGAAATGGGGTAAAACAAGGATGTGTTCTAGCTTCAACACTGTTCAGTCTGATGTTTTCTGCCATGATGACAGACACATCTAGATCATGCGACGTAACAGGAATACAAATAAGATACAGAACAGATGGTAAACTTTTCAACTTCCTGCGTTTGCAAGCCAAAACTAAGGTGCGAGACACAATGGTTAGAGAACTCCTCTATGCAGATGACTGCGCACTGTATGCTGATTCTGTAGACTTTTATTTTATCACCAATACAAAGAAAAACAGAGGTCATGTCTCAACTCACACCAAAAAACCACACTTAAATCGCCATATAAGGATCAAAGGAGAAGAGCTTCAAACAGTTAATAATTTCACCTACCTGAGCAGCACTCTCTCACAAGAAGTAAACATCAACATTGAGGTAAACAACAGAATAACGGAAGCTAGTGCCACCAGTGGAAGACTATAAAAACGTATGGGAAAGAAGGGGAATAACAACTACTACCAAACTCATAGTTTACCAGGCAGCAGTAATACCATCACTCCTATATGCCTGTGTAACATGGACAATACATGCCAGAAGACTCTGCCACTTCCACCTAAGCTGTCTTCGTAAGAAACTCAACATCCATTGATGTGATAAAATACCAGACAGTGAAGAGTATTGTTGAAATCTAAGTCTGTAAGCATACATACAATGCAGGCGCAGACACACTGGGCAGAACACATGGTCCGCATGAAAGATCATCGTCTACAAAAGAAGTTGTTTTATATGGAGAACTCCTGACTGGCTCCCACAAGACGACAGAAGAAGCGTTTTAAAGACACTCTTATAACATCACTGACACACTTCAAAATAGACACAGATTCCAATGAATGAAGCACAAGACAGATCCGACTGGCGTCGCAGAATCAAGAGTGGTACAACAGCTGCAGAAAACCTCAGACATCATGCTGCGCAACAAAAATGTGCTAGAAGAAAGGTAAGAGTTGCTCAATGAACCACAGACTCCTCCCACACATACTCAAAGTGTGGTAGAAAATTCTAAGCAAGCATAGGACTCATTAGTCACAGCCGGGCACACTGCAGACATCATCCCAATTAAGCTGAATCATTGACTTCGATGGACAACAGCATTTGCCCCTGTCTCAAAGCGATTTACTTGGGGTTGGTATCAATCCAGAGAAAGTGAGTACATGCTTCTCAGTCTACAACCCTGTGCCAGAAAGTGAAGTTTGACCTTCAGCTGCAAGTTTGTCCTGGCAATCTTTCTAGTGAGATTTTCCATCATGTTATTTTTTTTGTATGTTTGTTCTCAGAGAATAGAGATGTATTGCATCAGTTTTAATTTACGCAATGGCCTGGCACATCTGACTTCAGCAGTGGTATGTATATGTTCAATGCTTACAAATTTTACACAAAGGTAGACTTCCACAGCTATATAGCTAGTACGCAAGTCTGTTTGTCAAAGCCTATTTTTCAATGCCGATAGTCTGTTTCTCAGCATCGTTCACACAGCACTCCATCTTCTTGTCACCCTTCTGAATACGGTTATCTTTGCTTGAGAATTTGCAGCTGTCTGAATCTCTACTGATATATCCACAGACACTCAGTTACAGGATCGCTTGTGCGTTGCCAGGGCCCAAAAAAGGAGAGCAGATAATAGTAACACTGTTTACCTTCACAGCACGTCACAGAGGTTTTGGGGTGGAGAGTGCTATCCAATTCCATATAGGGTCAAAGTGATCCAGAAGCCACGTTCAAGTCGGATGTGTCAGGCCGAAAGGCACAGATAAGCTGTAAACCATGAGACAATGCATTCCATTCTCCAGACTATATCCTGCTAATCTGTAGGAGTTTGAGAACGAACACAGAAGAAGAAATTACAGGATATTCATTTTAAATTAAGAAAAATGAAAAGAGATAAAATCCAGTGTTATTACCTGTGTTATTATCAAAGAATCGTATGTGTCTGTCTTCATGTGCTGTGATGGAGATTGGTAGTGTTGGATGGTTGATCACACGGTTGATCTGGTTGTTGCCAGTGGAATCTGTGAGTTCCATAACAATAATATATAAACAATTATCAACATAATACAGTGGAATCTCGTTATAACAACTTGATCTGGACCAACAAAATATGTATGTAATAACAGAAATTCTCAAATAGTGAAAAAATCTAATTGGGTATTTTATAAAGTTATATAGGGAAGTTTGGCGATGGATTGGAAGGCCATCTCAAGCAGATGAGGCGAGTATGTGAGAAATACACAGGTTAAATCCCAGACCCACGCATGAGGTTGCATCTGTGGGTCTCACCAATGGCCCACTAGACAAACCACCAATGTAAAGAAAACCTTTGTAGATGACATGCCATTATATTGAGGTTATCTTCTTATAGAAACCCCATGGCACGCTATCTATACAGTTATGCTTCTATTTTGTTGTGGCAATGTTTTTTTATGCTTTGTTATTTTTATTTATGTATACACCCTCTGTGGTTGGGAGGGAGCCAGAGATGTATTGCGCAGCACTGGGGAGGAGGAAACTAACAGCACTGTTCTTTCCAATGGCTGAGGCCCATCAAAGAGGCACTGTGACTCAAGATGCGACAATCATTTTGACGTGAACATTTGGTTGCATGTCTGGAGCAATAGAGAAGTTGGGCATAACCAGTAGTCAATTAGTGGCAGAGAACGGGCACAGTGAACCCTATTTTGGCTGCAGTGGCTCAGAGCAGTGCATAGGTTGAAACCTACCTTCCTGGTGGTGTTATAGTTATTCTTTGGCTCTGGCCCGGGGTGGGCAGAAAATCCACAAACTTCTCAGCAATATAATGCCATTTTAATGGTATTGTGTCAAAGGGCATGAACCCATGGACCACTGGATCAGCAACTAACCAATCAACCAAATCCCAGACATGTTTGGCAAAGCAGCACCTCGTCTAGGAAGGTGTATCAATGAGTCTAATTCAACTGTCTCCGCTGAAAGCCACAAACATCAACACAAGATGACCATTACATTATGAACAGATCAGAACAATTTGTAATCCTATGCCTCAGAACAGGACACAACAGACTCCGCAGTCACACAGACACAAAGTTCAAGATTGGCAACACGGCCATGTGCACATGTGGCAGCACAGAGTACCAAACATATACTTCAAGATTTCTCTGAGTATGAAACGCTGAGGCAAATATATTGGTCAGAGGAAACAACACTGGAATCTAAGCTCTATGGGACACTGTATGAACTACAAAAGACAGTGATTTTTATTTAGGAGACAGAATTACAGATATAGACATGTTTCAGGTGAACGAAAGAAGAAGAATTTGACAGGAATCATGGACACTAACAAACATCTGTAATCAGTCCCTGGACTATCAGTTTAAATGTTTCAGTCCCTGGACTATCAGTTTAAATGTTTCAGAACACATTACAATGTGGTATTTACAGGAAATTTCTCTAGGACTTTTTATAGATGTTAACTGTCCAGTACTGTGGCTTGGTGGTATAGTGCAGCTTAGACAGCCAAAGTATCAGATTCTAACTCCATCACAGGCATCTGTGCATCCAGACCATTCAGAAAGCAATAGCATCCTAATGAACGTATCTTAATGAATTATGTTGCCTATAAAATCACTACAGCTAAAAAATGCTGCACTGATGGTCATGTGCTGAATAGAACTACCTACCTTTGTGTTGCCGGGACTTGAGAGAGGAGCAAAGATTAGCAATTGTTAACTGTCATGCATGTCATAGGGGGTGACTAAGGAAGTTTTGGGGGTGCAGTTGGCTGTCCCATCCCACAGATGGTCACTGACCTCGAAGCCATGCTGAAGTTGGATATGTCCGGCCCAAAGCAGATATCGCAGATAAAATAAAATCCTGAAACGACTCACTCTGTTCTCTGGACTACATCATGCTATCTTGAGGATTTTGAGAATGAGAGTGGAAGACAAAGAACAATCTCTGTGAGACTGCGACTGGGTAAACACATTTTAAAAATAAAAGCTGGGTCAGGTCTAAACATATTCTATATGATCATAAATAACTTTACAATTCAAGGAAAAACTCTCGTGGATCGGGAGACAAGTTACTGCGGCACGGGGGTTAAGAAGCACTGAAATAGAAGACTCACCAGAATTTGCTTTTGTATCCAACATAAGAACTTGTTTTCCCGTTTCAATATCAAAGATATAAGTGTTTGAAGAGGAATAGCTGGCAACCATCTGGTGGGGATCACATCGAACAAAGTCTACTGATGTAGGCAAACCTTCTTCTGTAATAGTGACAAGCAAGGTGGCAATGTTAAAATATGAACAGTAAAAAACATATAAACCAAACATGTGACAGCTGAACAGTAAAAAACATATAAACCAAACATGTGACAGCTGAACAGTAAAAAACATATAAACCAAACATGTGACAGCTGAACAGTAAAAAACATATAAACCAAACATGTGACAGCTGAACAGTAAAAAACATATAAACCAAACATGTGACAGCTGAACAGTAAAAAACATATAAACCAAACATGTGACAGCTGAACAGTAAAAAACATATAAACCAAACATGTGACAGCTGAACAGTAAAAAACATATAAACCAAACATGTGACAGCTGAACAGTAAAAAACATATAAACCAAGTATGTCACATCATCATTAAACAAGATTTCTCAAAATGCACTACTTTGAGAAATTCTTGAGACTAACGGGAATAAAACCAGGTCTGATTTAATGGCACCGAAACATCTTATAACTTGAGTAAACTGGTTTTTCCGCACTTGACCAACTGCATCTCTTTAAAAAAAAAGTATGGAAAAAACTGTTTATTCAAATTGCAAAGCAATTCAGTGACGTTAGAATAGACCTGGTTCAATTCCCTTTAGTATGAAGAATTTTAATTTATCCTCGTTTCCAACTTCAATTCAGTTTGAGAAAGAGAATAATGGAATTTAGTTACCAACTATAAAACTAAAATTTCAGTCAGTGATCAAGATTAAAACTGAAGGTGAAGCCTAGCATTGTTCAGAATACACTTGAAGATACACTTGTCAAATATTCAATTCTAGTTACTACTGACAAGTGTGCAAGAAACGTTACAGATGAATAGTATATGATTATATACTGTATAGAGTTGAAAGGCAGCTTTATTTCAAATGTTTCAACCTTGGCATGAAGAAACTTTAAGACTTTAACTAAACCAAACCCATCTCCAGTAATACCTAATGGTCTATTGACAATGCTGGTTCACTCACTGCAGTCGGTTCTGGCAATGCTAGTCTGTAAGAACAAGATCTTTGTAGGGTATTTTAGCCCAAAAATCATTGTCATGCAGCCGGTTCCTGACTGTTTGATCTGAAATTCGACAAGCTGCTGGCATTGACCAGATTGTGGTGGATGCAGAAGCAAATTGATTTCTGAGGTGATGTAGTCACATGAAGAGGTCTTTGGCAGGGGTTGTGATTCTGGGCCTTCCATTGTGCAGATGGCCTGCCACTGAGCCAGTTTGTTGAAATCTCCTTCAGAGAAGACTAATGGTGTTTCTGACCACATTAAACTGTCTGGCCACTACACTTTGTGATTGTCCAGCCTGTAAGTGTCCAATGATGATGTATCGTTGTTCTGTAGTGAGATGAGCCATACTTAAGCATTGAATTTTCAATTGAATCTATTTGAGATCCATCTATCTTTTATAGGCATTCAATAGTATGATCAGGGAATTTTGTGTTCAATACATTTCACAGGATTCTCATGAACCTGTCATGAGTACAATTCAGGTAACCACAAGAAGTTGATGACCAGGCAAACGTAGTCAATAGGTTGAATGATGTCCAATAAGCGAATATCTTTTATAACAGTTACTCCAAAAAAGTTGCGTTTCTTTTTGTGAACAGTATAGTTACTACTGACAAGTGTGCAATAAAAGTTAGGCTGAATAGTGCATACTAAGTTACAACTCAAGTAGATGTATCTGTGTGTATGTCTGTGTTTATGTGTGCTTTCGGCATCTATATACAAGACTAGATTCATGCTTACCTGTGTCAACAGTGAAAGTGCTGAGTAGTGGAGACTTGCTGCCTGGACTCCACAGGCGCACTGTACCATCTCCTGAACAAGAAAGTAGCTGGTTCTTGGAACTATGTATCGACAAGCCCCAGACAGCATCCGTGTGAGCCTGAAGGGTGTCTGACAGAACATTGGGATCTGTATGAGAAAGAATGATTTAATATTTTTAATAGCCCAGGTCATGAGAGCTAATCTTGTGATGGTGTGTCAAATATCAGCCCAGGTCCAGAGATCTAATCTTGTGACAAGTGTGGCAAATATCAGCCCAGGTCCAGAGATCTAATCTCGTGACTAGTGTGCCAAATATCAGCCCAGGTCCAGAGATCTAATCTCGTGACTAGTGTGCCAAATATCAGCCCAGGTCCAGAGATCTAATCTTGTGATAAGTGTGTCAAATATCAGCCAAGGTTCAGAGAACTAATCTTGTGACCGTTGAGTCAAATATCAACCTCTTCTTCTATTTCTCTGCATTCACTCTAGTAGAATGACATTTTGTGATTTCAGCAGAAGTACACTGTATAGGCAGTTTACAGCAGAGTTGTGATATCTACAACTTTAAAAATAGCACATTTGTTGTATACAATTTCTGACTGTTTTTCTATAGACTATGTCATCCTATCCCTCCTTAGTCACATCTTACAATATGCAATGGCAAGTTGTATTTGTGATACCCTCGTGTGTTACCAAGGCCGGAGAGGGGAGCAAAGAACCACACTATTACCTGCCATGCATGCTGCAGGAGGCAAATGAGGTTTTGGGGTTAGCGATCCTATACAATACATTGATAACTGATACATCAACACACTCAGTAATACTCACAGACTCTCAAAGCATGCTGCGCAAGATAGAAAAGTTCATGCTAAGAAATGAATGGTGGGACTTATTGAACAACTCAGTTGTCCAGAGCATTACATGGATATACTGCCCTGGTCATGCTGGGGTCAGAGGAAACGAGAGATCCGACATATTGGTAGGCAATGCGGCGATAGATGGCACATTGCTGAGAAGAGATAAAGCAGACTTAATGAAGGCAGTAATAAATTCATTTCAAGATGCAGATGATATCAATGAGGTTGAGAACGTACACATACAGAGAATGTTAGAAATGGGAGTATCTAGAGGTGAGGGAAGGAAAAGTAAATTTTTTGGAATCCCACAATCAACATCTGACCGGGACTCTGAGTCTACATACACTGAGATGGCTGCTGGATTGGAGGGCAGAGCACTTATGGGAATGTCCCGTGTGCTATGATGCCAGTTTCTAATCAAGAAGAAGAAGAAGAACAGGGTCAAAATGACCCAGAAGCCATGCTGAAGTCAGATGTGTCAGGCTGAAAGGCGCAGAGATTGCAGCTGTGATGTAAACCAACACAATGCATTATGTTCTCTGGACTTCATCCTGCAGGAGTCTGAGAATGAACAAAGACGAGATAGGGGTTCATATTATATGCTGCCGACAACAATAGCTCAAAAGCAATGTCTTATATAATATATGTTTAAACATATAACAGTGCAATCCTGTTATAACAACTTGGTCCTGACCAAGAAAATATTTATGCAATAACAGAAATTTGCTATATACAGCACAAACAATAGATATTAAATATAATTGAGAATTTTAAAAAGTGTTGTTATATAGGGAAATATGTTATAAAAGGATGCGCTATAGAGGGATTCCACCGTTAACAGTTACAAAAAAACAAAGAAATAACACATAACTCACCAAAAGAATCGTACGGGTCAATATCTGATTTTGGTATGTTCCAGCAACGTATGGTTGTGTCCACACCACCACTGTAACATTGCTCTCCTGAGGGACTCATTGCTAAACACAAAACTGTGCCAACATGGGCCCGGAACGTATAAACTGGCTCCACATCCAAGGATGCTGCTCTGAAAAATGTAGACTCCATTAATTACAATACTTGATCACACTACATTTAGTAATTCTTCTTTTTCAGCGTTCAATCTCAAACTCCCGCTGGATCTCTCTTGAAGCAGGACCAATGTCCTACTAGGTTTTCAGCAGAATATAGTCCAGAGAATGAAAATGCGTTATCACCGGTTTATTTGTGTCAATGGTCCAATCCATCCATCTTCTGATAATTTAGTAATTTAAATCGTCAGTGTGGTGCTGCGGCTCAAAAGGGGAGCAAAGAATAGCAACACTGTTCACCTTTCATGCATGTTGCAAGAGGTGACTAAGGAGGTTATGGGGGAGAATTGGCTCTCCCCTCCCATATTTCATCAATGACCCAAGCCGGATGTGTCAGACCAAAAAGTGCAGATATCACAACAAATCTGTAAATCATGACACAACACATTCCGTTCTCCAGACTAGATCCTGTTAATCTGCAGGAGTTTGAGATCGAATGCAGAAAAAGAAGTGGTGACTAAAACTTAGGGGATCTCTATGGCGTAGTGGTTAAATCACTTGCCTTGTGGTCAGCAAGTTGCCAGTCTTCTTTATGCATCTTCTTGAACCCCTGACAATTCTAGCGTGTTGAACTTATGCAGCAAGGGGTATGTTTAAACAATCGGAAATATCTATTAATACGTCATTATTTTGGACAGCCCTTACCCCTGATTCCAGGAACCATATCTTCCATTATAAATGTTTTCCTTCTGTTTATATTTCTCTTAAATGGTAAACAAATCTCAGCTTTTTTATTATGTTATATATACCATTTTCACCATTAAAATAACACATAGGTTTGACATCTTAAAAATAAAAGAACATATAGGTTTGACATCTTAAAAATAAAACACATAGGTTTGACATTAAAAAAATAAAAGAACACATATAGGTTTGACATCTTAAAAATAAAACACATAGGTTTGACATTTTAAAAATAAAAGAACACATATAGGTTTGACATCTTAAAAATAAAACACATAGGTTTGACATTTAAAAAATAAAAGAACACATATACGTTTGACATCTTAAAAATGAAACAGCTTACTTTTTAGCCGGAACTGTTTTTTGCAAATTCCATAATTTAAGTGTGTGATCCTCCGAAGCTGTTAATAGCACTGGTTCAACAGGATGGAAAGCTAGAGCCCGAACTCCATCAAAGTGGCTGTAGCATACAAAATAAAAGAAATTGTTACAGACTTTAGGAGGACGATGATTTGTTTCTTATCACACAAATACTCAGGGTGTTTTAATAATATTTGGTGGAACATATTTGGTTTGGTTTATTTTTTCTTAGACTCCTACCTGATCTCTCTTGTAGCAGGACAATGATCCAACTAAGTTTCCAGCATTTATGTAGTCCAGGTAATGAAATTGCTCTGTGTCAATGTTTTATGTGTGCCAATGATCCATCTTCATCATGGTAACTAATGTGCTCAGTGTTTTAACACTTTCACTGAACTGTGAACATCTGTAGACATACCTTGACCTTTTTATATTTAAAAAAAATGCCATGCTCATCTTCACTTGCGAAGGAGAAACATCATCATGAATGATAAACTCTGTGTTACAAAATAAGAAATGGAGATCATCATCCAACATATATAAACATTATCATATACTACTCATAAAATACTCTTAACAACAATGACCATTTCACCTTCGTAGAGTATATTTAGCTGTCCAGGTTTTCCTATACGCTTCTTTAGGAGCTGATATCTGAGGAAAACAATAATAACAGTGATATAACCTTTCTCCGTCTGAGTTCGTTCTCAAACTCTCGCAGATCAGCATGATGTAGTCCAGAGATGGGATGTGTTGTGTCATGGTTTACAGCTTAGCTGCGATATCTGTGCTTTTCAACCTCACACACAAGCTCTCAGCTTTGACCCTGACTTTGACCCTATATGGGATGGGACAACCAACTCATCCCAAAACCTTCTCTTGCTACGTGTTCGACTGGTAACAGTGTTGCAATTCTTTGCTCTTCTTTCAGGCCCCAGCAACACATGAGTGTTCTTTTAATTCACATTAATTTGTAACAAATCTTTTATCTTTTCCTTCTGTTTTTGCTTTTAGTCATTTGTGCCAAAAGGAACAATTATTGCAGACAAGCTATAAACCATGACAACGGATTCCGTTCATCGGACTACGACCTGCTAATCTCTAAGTTTGAGAATGAACACAGTTGCCTTTATGACGTTAGTACAGATATGTTCAAATACAGTGAAATCTCTATATAGCACATTCCTTTATAACAAATTTTCCTATATAACAACAACGTTTCAAAATCCCCAATTATATTTATTTTATATTGTTTGTACTGTATATAGAGAATTTCTGTTATTATATACATATTTTATCGGTCCAGACCAAACTGTTATATTGGCTTCCACTATATTAGCTTACAGCAAAATTGTGATACCTGCATCCCAGAACATCCAATTTCTTTAACTATTGGCCCTGACTTTATCACTATTCTATCTAATCCATCTATCTACGTTCCTTCAGCGCTGAAAAGGCAGAAACCAGAGTTCTCCAGTTCGAGCAATGTGATGCTACTGTGTGTAATTCCTGCAAGTTGTTGAGACCCATTGTCATACCATCTTTGATGGTTTTTTTCTGAGAAAAATCTCTCTCTGTCTTCCTCATTTTTTTTTGCCATCTGGTACCCATTTTAATGCTTGTAGTGGCAGTCTGTTTTCATTCATTCTAAGTACATATTCGACATAAGTCCATCATTTTCTTCTTATTGTTGTAGAAACATATTGCTGTTTTGTGTTTTCTCTTACTTGCATGTTTGACTTGAATTCTTCCCAACCAATATTTAAGATATCTGGCATTCAAAAACACTAAGAAATAACACAAAACTCAAAATCTTCAACTCCTGCATAATTCCAACATTAACATATGGATGCGAAAGTTGGAAAGCAACATCAAAATTAGAGCAAAAATTAAACACCTTTGAAAATAAATGTCTTAGAAGGCTACTGAACATACGCTAGTCAGACTTCAAATCAAACATAGCTGTCAGACAAGAATCAAAACAAGAATATGTATCCACCTATATTAGAAAGCGCCGCTGCAATTACATCGGACACGCGCTATGAATGGATACCGAAAGACTCCCATGTCAAGTTTTGATGTGGTCACCAAAAGGCAAGAGAAAACGAGGAAGACCAAAATAAACTTTACGTAGAACTATTACAAGAGAATGTTTCACCATCGGTATCAGAAACAATGAAGATCTAAAGCAAATTGCAATGACACGAGAGACATGGAAATCTATTACATCCGCCCTATGTGACGTCTTTGGCCTAGAGGAATAACTAACTGACTAACTAATATTTAAGAGTCTTCTAAGCATTTATTTTCAAATTGAGTTCAATTTCTACTCCAGTGTCTTTGTCATTTTCCAACTTTCGCAACCATATATCAACATGGATATCACATTGGAGTTGAATACTTGTCTTGTAGTTTGGTATGTTTACTACTGGGTCTTTGTTAATCTATTTCCAAGTCTGTGCTTTATTGAAGCCGTGAAGTCATAATGGTCATGTTGTCAAAAGCAGGCCATGACTACATGTCTCCAAATGATTGCAGGCTTATGTGATTGGATGCCCACATTAAAAAAAATTCCCAAAAAAGCCTTCTACATACACGCATAGACCCACTGTGACTAGGAATTATTTTCTCAAAGCACTGCACATTGTTGAGAGGTAGCGATTACTGAGTATGTGCTAAGAGGTGGTAATTTCTGAGTAAAAAATAAAGTTTTGGTACCCCCCCCTCCCCCACCAAATGAATTGGCACAAAAGGACAGTAGAACTTTATTGCTTGTAATTCTTGGATATAAGATATAAATATAAAGAAAAGTCATAATGCAGCAGAACCAGGTCCGCTCAGACGGCACCTACGGGCCTTGCACACACACACATATATATGTACTCATTTTTGATGGTTATACACTATGATATAACAAAATTGGACTGACCATTGAAAGGGGTGATACTAGCCATATAAGAAGTAAACAGAACTGACCATTGAAAGGGGTGATACTAGCCATATAAGAAGTAAACAGAACTGACCATTAAAAGGGGTGATACTAGCCATATAAGAAGTAGACAGAACTGACCATTGAAAGGGGTGATACTAGCCATGTAAGAGGTAAAAAAGAAATGATTAAAAATTTTTTTTTAAATCTGACATTGCTGTGTTCTTTAAGAATATTCACATTGATATCTGTGAAAATGTGCAGAAGAACATGAAGAAACCCTCACATCATAATTCATAGAATCTGCCTCGTTGTTGACAGTTAGCCCAGCTAACTCCCCCAACCCAAGTCCACCATCCCTGCTCTCCTGATCATCTGTCATGCCCATCATTGGCTTACGGGAATAGCTGATCTGACTTCCTGAATTTACATCTGGAAAAAACAAGAAAACACAACCCATTAGCACTACAAGATAACTCTTGTAGCATTCATTATAATGATGCATTATATATTTGAATTATAGTAACATTATTACCTTCCATGCATATCGTAAGAGATGACTAAGGAGATTGAGGCAACAGGCTCACAACCTGCCAACTGTGAATAGTCTTTATGTTCACAGAAAGAAATTTCTCAGTGAATATTGCCTCAAATTTTAAGGCCTGGAGTAAAACAGTGTAGACTGGAGGGAATTAGTCCATGGCCTATGCACCTTGGAGGTTCAGATTGATTGAGGGCAACTTTCCGATTGTTTCATAATTACCTGCATTTTCTTATAGCCCTTTCTGCGTCTTGTTGGTTATCATGTTCTCCCTTTTTTCAGAATTGGTTCAGAATTAGAATATAACTTCCCTTTCTCACCTAAAGAGTATCTTCATTACACTTTTCATCTTTCCATGGTGTTATTAACATTCTTCTATAAACCACATTTCTACTGCCTCTATATAATTTGTCACTATTCTGCTGATTGTCCAAGATTTACTTCCATATATCAGAATTGGAATATAACTTCCATATATCAGAATTGGAATATAACTTCCATATATCAGAATTGGAATATAACTTCCATATATCAGAATTGGAATATAACTTCCATATATCAGAATTGGAATATAACTTCCATATATCAGAATTGGAATATAACTTCCATATATCAGAATTGGAATATAACTTCCATATATCAGAATTGGAATATAACTTCCATATATCAGAATTGGAATATAACTTCCATATATCAGAATTGGAATATAACTTCCATATATCAGTATTGGAATATAACTTCCATATATCAGAATTGGAATATAACTTCCATGAACTCTTTCATCTCAATTAACAAGAATATCTCATGCGTATTGCCAGTGCCCAAAAAAGAGTAAATAAAAGCAACACTGTTTACCTTCCATGAATGTCATAAGAGGCAACTAAGGAGGTTTTGGGGTGGATTTGCTGTCCCTTCCCAGACAGAGTGTAAGGGACCCAGAAGCCAGAAGTATCAGGTCAAAAGATGCATATAGCACAGCTAAGCTGTAAACCATGGTACAACTCATTCTGTTCTCCAGACTAGATCCTGTTAATCTTCAGAAGTATGAGAACGAACACAGAAGAAGACACAAATATATTACATTGGATGTTTTATTTCATAACATATGTATGTTATCTGTTCCTTTGCTTCAAGGTTCCAGTAACATACATCTATTATCTGTTCCTTTGCTTTTAAATATATAGTAAAATACTTATGTTATCTGCTACTTTGCTTTTAAAGATATAGTAACATACTTATGTTATCTGCTACTTAGCTTTTAAAGATATAGTAACATACTTATGTTATCTGCTACTTTGCTTTTAAAGATATAGTAACATACTTATGTTATCTGCTAATTTGCTTTTAAAGATATAGTAACATACTTATGTTATCTGCTACTTTGCTTATCAAGATCCCAGTAAAATTTGGGTTCTTTTTCTTCTTCTGTGTTCATTTTTAAACTCCAGATTAGCAGAAGGCACTCCAGATAATATAATTAGAATGCATAACATTTATCTAGTTTTGAAGAAAGATTATTTTTCTGATATCATCCGACACTTGGCACAGAGTTGGTGGTGAACTTATTAGTTAGACTATCCGATCTGATACCGTCCGGCACTTGGCACAGAGTTGGTGGTGAACTTATTAGTTAGACTATCCGATCTGATACCGTCCGGCACTTGGCACAGAGTTGGTGGTGAACTTATTAGTTAGACTATCATATCATTCTCATTTCACACATGACATATGCATAGTTGCTCTGATCTCCCCTTGAATATCTCTCCACAATTACACAATGTCGGACATCTCCAGTTCTCTGTATATTAACAATTCTTTCAAACCCCACAATGACAAGCGTTTCAGGTGACGAATCTCAAATGGCTTATCACCCTTCAACCTCACTAAATTTATCTTCCATGCTGATTCTCGAAAGACAATTCATAGTCATAGAAAAGCACTGATCAATAAAATATCCGTCCAATGGTGTGACCAGTTCATTGGAAAATATCAGGAGAAGGTTTTGCGTAAGTCCAAAATAGTTCCTTAGTATTTAAATATACAATTTTTCTCTAACTATAATGTCAAATACAAGTTTCCACCAAAAATGGATATGTTGGTCCATTGTCGCAAATAAAACAGCGACACATCGCATTTCCATTCTCTAGACTACATCCTGCTAGAAATCTAGTAGGACCACGGTACCGCTACAAGAGAGATCCGGTGGGAGTTTGAGAATGGATGCTGAAGAATAATCATTCTTAAATTGCAATAAGTCCAAATAATCACGCTCATATTATCCGTTGAATGTTTTTTTTTTAAATGTAATACTGAATAAATGTTTTTGTATTTCAAGATGAAATTTTTCTGAAAATATAATAGTCGAAATAAACACTTATGAAATTTTTTCTTAAACTGCAGCAAGTCTAAATAAATGCTTCGAATACAAAACATGGAAAGAATACATTTAAAAGAGAGAAAAAAATGTGAAACAACATTGACAGCAGGATACACCAAAAGCAGTGGGCAAAGAAAAACACACAGAAGCAAATGAATACCCTACCGTTGTCACGATCATTGCCCACAGGTACGTGTGAGCCATCACCAACAGCTACTTCCTCATTCTCGTGGTCCAGGCTGGCAAGCATGGCCTGTAAGGTGTGCCGTGACGGTCCTGTACAGCACAACAGTCACAGAGCAATAAACAATAAAACACTGATGGACACTTAAAACATAAGGCAAGCAACAACATGCAAAACCAAAAAATAAAAGCTTTAAACTTTGTTAAATGTACGTTATATTCACTGGTCAAGATGAATGACTTACTACGGTATTATCCTGTTAAGCTGGCCCACACATTTGTGTCCTTATATTAACAAAATCATACTTTTTAGATGCACCGTAAGCTGACAACAGCGCATGTCAATATGATGTCATTTTTCATTCACAAAATAATGGCTTTTCAGAAGGTTGCTAATGGTGATATGAACCATCCACGAACAGAAAAAGCTTACCAGGTAAACGAGCTAGAAATTGTTGGTTTCTAAAACTTTAAAGTCAATCACTGATGCCATTTCTTTTATTCCAAGGATGTAGCATGCATACTGTGTAGAGGCTATGAGGTAGAGCAAAATGGACAAACAAGAAAAATCATGGGACATCTGAACAGACTCTGGAAAGTTATCTACCTGATGTCATGTGTAGATCACGGCTAGAAGTTGAGCAGTGTCCATTTGACACCATTTTGAATGAACTAAAAAGAATATGGCTACCAAAAACATGGAGATCTCCAAAGCATAGTTTTTGAAAGACAAAACATGGAGATCTCCATAGCATAGTTTTTGAAAGACAAAACATGGAGATTTGCCTAGCGTAGTTTTTGAAAGACAAAACATGAAGATATCCCTAGCGTAGTTTTTTTTATCCCAAACATAATTTTTGAAAGACATTTATTATCTCAGTCAGGGCATTCACATTACAAAATATACTCCCTGTTAGAGTAATCTGAACACCATTTATTGTTATCTTGTTCTTCTGTGTTCGTTCTTAAACTCCTGTGGATTAGTAGGATGTAGTCCGGAGAACGCATTGTGTCACGGTTTACATCTTTGCTGCGATATCCCGGCTGACATATCTTTTCATCTGAGCCCACATGGTCCCAATTGATTTGGTCTCTTCCTCCACTGTTCTGATGTTGCACAATTTTGCAACTCTTATCTTTCCCGCTGGGTTCTAGGCAAGAGTCTGTCTGGTTATGTTGCCAGATCTCTTTCTGTTGGTGCATTATATTTATCTCTATTTCACATCATTACTTCTACAACTTCACATTTGATAACAACTGTGGTCATTATTATGTAATAAATTCCAGAGACATCTACTGATAAATATCTGCAATCTTGATATGATTTCCTGGGGCTACATTCCATATAAAGGAAACATACTGATACATCCATATATGAGCACAATTTGTCCAAGATTCACTTCCATACATCAGAATTGGGATATAACTTCTAAGAACCCTCTCATCTCAATTGATAAAAATAACGCCTGAGTTCCCAGAACCCGAAAGGGGAACAAAGAAAAGCACCACTTCCATGCATACTAGAATAGGTGACTAAGGAGGTATGGGGTGGTGTGGGTTATCCCATCTCATATAGGGTCAAAATTACCCAGAAGCCATACTCTAAGTCAGGACAATAGACACAGACATCGCAGCAAACCTATAAACCATGACAACTCATTCCGTTCTAGGGACTACATCCTAATAATCTGCAGGAGTTTGAGAAGAACGCAGAAAAAGAAGCACAATCTGGATCAGCCATGCAAGTGAAGAAGAAATTTGGTATGACATTTTGAAATTGTGTGGGGAGAGAGCAGGAAGAGATTGAGGACAGTGTACAACTAGTAAGATAAAACTAACTTAGTGTTCATGAGCTTCACCAAGTGCTGAAAGTGACTGAGCACCAGTGGGTGTGCCATTATGTCTAATCACACAAGTCACCAATCACCATGTTGTTGACACACTCCTCATTCTATAGTAAATTCATTTGCAACTCTACTTCTGAAGTTAATAGGCCATTCCCACCATAATTTCTCTTTTCATAATATTTGACAAAAGCTGAACATCTAAGAAGACAAACGATAAGTGAAAAAAAATTCTTTCGTAAATGTATGTTTTCCTGTGAAGGAGTGCAGGCAGGTTTTCTATGGGCTGTATAAATAAAGGCTGCTTTGCCAATGCAGACGCCGCAACATGTACAGGAAGGATTTTGAATGTATTTCCGAAAGAAAAAAATCCTGTCGCAACTGTGGATTGAACCCAGGAACTCAAGGGCATGAGAACGGTGTTCTAACCACACTGCCGCGCGCTCCACACATTATACACAGATAATAAGTGAGCCCGCTGTAGAACTGTATAGTAATAATAGTACTTATGTACAAACACAAGGCCGATCAGCTTGACAATGATTGCACAGACTATCTCTATCAGACTAACTGGGCACTCTTCTTCATTCTTCTTCAGCGTTCATTCTCAAACTCCCACTAGATATCTCTTGTAACAGGACAATGATCCTACAATATTTCCAGTTGAATGTAGTCCAGAGAATGGAAATACGTTGTGTTGCAGTTTTATTTGCGCCAATGGCCCAACACATCCGTCTTCGGCGGACTGGGCGCTCCATTTTCAGGCATAGTTATTTTTATTTCATTCTCATTCCTCATATTTGTTCACGCATGTCTCTATGACAATATACATATGTTGTTACATTGGACATCTCTGTTGTTAAATTTCTGCCGTCTAATGATTTTATGATAGTGCCTTTATTTTTACTGTTTGTCTTGAATATTTTCTTGAAAAAGACCTTGCGTTTGAAATATTGAAACTGCCTTGTATGCTGTTGTCTGTTTTTTTCATGCCAGTACTAAGTTATGACAGCTCAATTATGACAATGGATAAAGTGAAAGTACAACCAAAGATAATATTGAGAATTTTAAACTAGAGGACATTACAAATTTCCAGTATTTGGGCACAAACATAGCTCAGGAGACTGCACTGTCAAAATCAAGAGAAGAATTGCAATGGCAACAGTGAAACTTGCGCAAATCAAAAATCTTTGGCAAGATACCAGTTACATAGCCAAACTATGTATGATCAAAACGTGTATTTCCAGTGGCAATATACAGTTGTGAGGCATGGACATTAAATAAAGCAATAGCAAAGAGAATCACTGTTTTAAAAATGAGATGCTACAGAAGAATATTATGTATACCATGGACAGCTAAAAAAGACAAATCAAGAAGTGTTGCGATCAATAAACATTGAAGAGAGCTGGCTCCTAAACAACATCTCAACTAGAAAGCTATGTTATTTGGTCATATAACGAGACATAGCATGGAAAGATTAATAGCGGAAGGTAGAGTTAACAGCAACACGGGAAGAATGCATCCAAGACAATGATGATGCAGTGATACATTAGATTATTTAATCATGTCTCTACCTGCGGCAGGTATCTCGCCCAGAATCGCGGCGTTTCAGAGAATCCATAAGGAAGACCATGTACTGGAAAGAATATGCTACTTGATGACAAGTACTCAGATACAGATAGCCTGTGCATTCGTTGTAAAGCTGATCGATCGACCTTGTGTTTTGCATAAGTTATATATCTAAGAAGACACACAACATCACACAATAGTACAAGCGAGCCCGTGATTTCTTGTACATACTATAGAAGACTGCGCAGCACAGATTAGTCTTGAGTCACATCCATCATTGTCATGGAAAGTAGATCATATTCCTTATAGCACAATAATAATAATAATAATAATAATAATAATAATAATAACAAGCAAAATTACAGGTGACCAAGAACTACTTTTGGCAATCGTAAAACGATGTGAAATTGTTTGGTGTGGAAATGTAACATGACTTGCTTTCTAAATTTATTTTGCAAAGAACAGTCAAGGATGGAAGGAGAAGAGGTGGTATAATAAAATCCTGGATTGACAGCGTCAAGGAATGGCTGGGGCATAAATTTTCTACCCTCGTTCAAATGGTGTAAGACAGGTGTTGGGGGTGGAGGGGAGAGCATGTATGTACAGATGTTTCCAGTGCGACACGTTTACAACCCTGATGTGTTATGGGTCTTATTATTATTACAACAATAATACCAACATCTGGAAAGACAGAAAATAGCCTACTACTAATATTTGATCACAGAATACAAATTATATTTCAATTATAAAGGATATTTCAAAGAACAAAAAACATATAAAAAGAAACATCTACAGAAATTACAAACTGTCTAAAGATGTATACCACGCAGATGCAAGAACATAAAACATGCACTGGACATCAAATACATAAGACTAACATCAATGGTTGAAACAAAGTCTCTTAATTTAAAAAAAAACATACTATGATATGGCCTAATATCAAGACCACCTGGCATTTGCGCTTTGCACGAGACAGCAAGGTCATCATGAGATTGGTCAAATATATCAGTTTATAATTATATATATATATATATATATACACACGCACACAATATATAATTTGTTTCAAGAAATTTAGTTTTTGCCATTGAATAGGCTTAATTCACTCAATAGCATTCATTTTGAACACCTGCTTTGATTACCGGTACTTTTGTTTTTGACCTCCAATTTGAAGTTCTAGGTCATTTGATTACTTTGTGCACCAATATGAAGCTTTATGAAATTGGACTACATCTTGGGCACTAATTTAAAGCACTAGGATACTTCATTATACTATTTGACTTTTTTCTTCTTGTCTAATATATGAGGAAGACCTTTTTTATGCCGTTTCAACTCTGTACCTCAATTTAAACTTAAATTACTCTACAGACTTATTCTAGATTCACAATTTGCAGTCGCACAAGTGAACAATCCAAAACTCACATAAAATTCACACATTACTCAACAAACTATAGTTTCACTCCAGATAAAATAAGAACTCACTCAGGGAGACAAATCTATACAACACTTACTATTTTTCTTTCCCTTTCTTTCCTTTTTATACTGCTCCTTGAGTTCAGATATATGTTGCTGATCTACCACCCACTCCTCATCCTCGTCTAAGGAATCCTGTTTCTCTGTTTGACATCATTGCAATGATATAAACACTTAAGATATGTGGCAGGTGGGGGAGAAACAGGGAGGTTTGGTTTGATAAGCATTGATGGGCAGGTACTATGAGAGGTGGGCTTTCTTCTGTATAATGATGAGGGAAAGTATATGTCATAAATCAACTCTATCATATGCAGCTCTCTCAGGTGACTCTATATTCTTTCAATATCTGCATCAATTCCTGTGTTTCTTGAGATGCCTGAGAATTAGTTAGTCATCTCGCCCGTGTGTTGCCGGGGCCCGAAAGGGGAGCAAAGAATAGCAACACTGTTTACCTTCCACGCATGTCGTAAAAGGCAACTAAGGAGGTTATGGGATGGAGTTGGCTGTCCCATCCCACATAGGGTCAGTGACCCAAAGCCATGCTGAAGTTGGATGTGTCAGGCCAAAAAGTGCAGATATCGCAGCAATGTTGTAAACCATGACACAACGCATTCCGTTCTTCGGACAACATCCTGCTAATCTGCAGGAGATTGAGAACGAATGCAGAAGAAGAAGTTAATCATCTGATCATCATCACAGAACTTCAGGCATGGTCATTGATGCTCCATCTGATCTCATATTCAGTACGACCTTCAGCGTGTGGTAACTACTACGATTTTGTGTTGGTATATAAGTTTTCTTATCATTCTTATACGCCACTCATTTCTTGCTACACCACGATTCACTCCCAGGTCCTGGATTCTAGCCGTAGACACGGAAGAAGAAATACACCCTACAACTTCCAACTGGTCTTTGTCATATGCATTCATTCTTAAACTCCTGCAGATCAGCAGGATGTAGTCCAGAGAACAGAATGTGTTATGTCTCAAACTCCTGCAGATCAGCAGGATGTAGTCCAGAGAACAGAATGCGTTGTGTCTCAAACTCCTGCAGATCAGCAGGATGTAGTCCAGAATGCTTTGTGTCTCAAACTCCTGCAGATCAGCAGGATGTAGTCCAGAATGCTTTGTGTCTCAAACTCCTGCAGATCAGCAGGATGTAGTCCAGAGAACAGAATGTGTTGCGCCATGGTTTACAGCTTATCTGTGATATTTAAGCCTTACGGCAATACATTCAACTTCAGCTTTGCTTCTGGGTCATTTTGACCCTTCATGGGGGCGGGATAGTCAACTCCACTTCATTACCCCCTTAGTTGCCTCTTACGACATGCATGGAAGGTAAACCATGATTGCTATTCTTTATATAGCCCTGACAACACACGGGCATGTGATACTTCTAGAGTAGAGGTCCCATCTCACTATAATCAGTTTGGGTTCAAAATACTGTGAGAATCATAGGGGAGATAATGAGCACCACACCCAAACGACTGATTACATGGATGGAAAGTGGCAATATTACTGCTCTTTGCTTCCCTTTTGGGCTCAGAGTCAAAATATTCTTAAAACAAACAGCTGTTTGTTAAATATGACGATTATGGTGATAACATAATGGTAAAACTCATGTGTTATAAAACAGAATCATAGGACAGTTTTACCAGTATGTAATCAACTGCCTGGTCAGTGGACCAGAACGGCATTACTAGTGTCACCTTCAGCACATACTCTTTTGCGATGGAGTTTGTTTGTTTATTTTTCGTTCGCTCCATTGTAACCATCACGGATATCCGTGCGATTTCCGCCGGGAGCGTGATTACGTTGTGCCACCGTTATGCGCCTTGTAGGCCTAGCACATCCGATTTCGGCATGTGCGATGGAGTAATTTTTTTGACTTTCCCCAGATGACCAAATTTAATACCCATTTCCTGATGGTTGGGTCGACATACTATTTTTTGCAAAAACTTTGCTCATCCTAATTAAACAGCAGAACACCCCCTTATTGACATCCTTCCTTCTTGACTACTACGTAAAATACTTCTACAAACACCCTTAATAATTACTTATTCACTATATGGATCTGAATTCACTGAAGTGTCAACCTTTTTAAGAACGATATTGGGATGCCAAGAGTAGATCAACTCAACTGCAGCCGAAAACTGACGAAGACAACAATAGCAAAACATGAGTGATGAGTGGACTCATGACATCTGGTCAGGAGGTGATTATTTATCCCCTGCACCACCACACTCTAGTAATATACAAACAAACAGAACTATAAGATAATACTCTGCACGTGTTTTGCAAGGGCCAGAAAGAGGAGTAATAAATAGCAACACTGTTTACCTTCTATGAATGTTGTATGATGCAACTAAGGAAGTTATGGAGTGGAGTTGGCTGTTCCATTTCTAAAGCTATGCATAAAGTCAGATGCATAAAACCGAAAGGTGCAGATATCACAGCTAAGCAGTAAACCATGACACAACATAATCCATTCTCCGGACTACATTCTGATAGTATTCAGGAGTTTGAGAACGAATGCAAAAGAAGAGGAATACTAATAGTAATTATTTTTACAAAGCACAGAGCAGATGGAAATATGGAGGCTGAAATGGACAATGTACATCAGAAGTGGGCAACCTTCTTGTGTTGGTGGGTTGGATTGAGATATTTTCATGTGATATAAGGGTCAACAAGCTTTTCTGTTGTTAGCCCTTTGGAGCGGACCTCCATGTAGTATTTTCTGAGCTTACGGGGCAGATAAGAGAAGTAAAATATAGTATCACTGTGACCTGACATGCATGTCAGAAGAGGCGACTAAGGAGGTTTAGGGTGAAGTCAGCTGTTCCATCCCACAGGTTAAAGTAGCCCAAAAGTGATGCTGAATTTGGATATGTCAAGTCAAAATGTACAAATATTGCAGCCCAATCAAACTGTGACAGCGCAATCCATTCCCCAGACTACATCCTGTTAACTAGCGAGAGTCTGAGAATGAACGAAGAAGGAGACGATGATTATGGACTACAACATTCATTACGTTCGTACATATGCTGGACACAACAAATGTCACGTGTGTAGCTTACAACAGATATGCAAGAATTTGTGTCAGGAATGGGCAGGGAAAATGTGAATTCTGCAACAGGAATAGATTCAGAGAATAATAATAAGATTACAATGATGCATAAATACAACGCCATGTGTCACAACATCAACAGTTCATAAACATATCCTATTCTAGATTGCAAATGTGTAATGTGTAAGATCATCAGAAATGAAGAATACAAAAATCATCCAAAAATAAAGAAAACAAAATAATTAAAAATTAAGATAAAAAAATCATCAAAAATGAAGACTAAAAATCATCAAAAGTGAAGCTAACTAAAAATCATCACAAATTGTTGAAAATCATCTGAAAATGCCAAACAAAATCATAAAGAAATGGATAACCAAAATAACTATTAAAAAAATAAAAATCTAGGAAGAAAAAAGATAACTAAAAATCATCAAATAATTAATATAGCTAAAAAAATCATAAAAAATAGAGAACTACATATTATAAAAAATGTTGATAGTTAAACATCATTTTTAAAAAGGAAGAATATAATCTCAAAGTAAAATATTCCCTGCAAATAAAAAACGGGGAAGATCATGTTTTCTTCGTCTGCTGCGTTCGTTTACAAATTCCTGCAAATTAGCAGGATGTAGTTCAGAGGCCGGAATGCGTTGTGTCATGGTTTACAGCATTGCTGTGATATCTGCACCTTTCGGCCTGACACATCCAACTTCAGCATGGCTTTGGGTCACTGACCCTATATGGGATGGGGCAGCCAACTCCAACCCATACCCTCCTTAGTCGCCTCTTACGACATGCATGGAAGGCAAGCAGTCTTTGCTCCCCTTTCGGGTCCCAGCAACACACGGGTGATCATGTTTACTTATGCAAAATAACAAAAAAGTAATATATATCGAATGACGTCAGTCAGATTAAGTCAACTATAAAGAGGTTTAAAGTAATCTAGCTTCAAGTCTAACTAGTCAAAATAACTTATTAAAACATGTAATTTAATTATGTGTGTCTGGCTGGACTCAAATTTCAAAATTAAAACAAAACTGGATTGTTCGTGTCAATAGTGTAAATAACAAGATTTTCAGTAATTTTGATTATAATTTTAAAAAAAACTAAAAAAAGAGTCAATCAAATGTTCAAGATTTGTTCGTATCATCACATATATAAAATTTGAATGTCTTCTAATTTTTGCTATAATTTGTCTCTCTCTCTCTCTCTCTCTGAGAACCTCTACATTGCTTTCTTTATTTATCTACTGTATTTAATTAATTTTTCCAAAAACCACAGCTCTGTAGTCAAGAGTTTTTTTGGTTTACGGTCCTCTACACTTGGCATCAGTAGAAAAGAATTGGTCCGATATAACAGCATAGCACTTGGCCCTAGAGATGTAGAGAATTGACTTCATTGTACTAAGGTTATCACATAGTACTCCGTCCCTCTCAAAGTAGCAGCATGCCGCATGTACCACTCACAGCCCATACTCCACAGCCTCAGGTGATAATCCCCAGTGATCTAAAAAATTCTATAAACAGATGACGTGAACCAGCTTTGAAACTACGACCCTTTGAAAACACAGTGGATGGTTGAAAACACAACTACGACAAAGAGATCCTCATATGTATTGATAGTACTCCATTGCACAAAATGTTTCCCTTTTGTGGAAATTCCATTTTGCTTGCACTGTACCACAAGATAAGAGTAATTTTGGTTCAAGTCCTACTAAAATGGAGATTACTCAACAAGAACCAGACCTAAGCTCATTTTGACCTAGTCTAACTAGACCAACCCAAATTTAATCAACAGAAAAATAAACCACTCATTTGTTATCAAGTTGGTCTCAAGTAAACTAATTTAACTAAAACAGAAACGAAATGGATCAAATTTGGACTTATTTTGCCTGAAACCAAACAACTAACAAGAAATATAATTATATTACATTATGCCCAATTCTGTGTAACAATCTGATTAGCTTGAAGCACTTGTCAACAATATCAAATAAAAACTATAAATCTTACCTGATGCCTCTCCAATTTCTGTCTCCAAAAAATGAAACTCTGCAAGTGCCTCCTCTGTGTCAGGATCATTATCATCTAATCCTGTCATTTCTTCATTGTCGTCGTTCTAAATTGTCAAAAAAATTGACATGTTTGTTAAATACCGTGGATCTTCACAATTTTCTCGCTATTATCATGTTGGTTGTTTGCTAACCCCCCTGAGGGAGTATGAGATTGTTATTCTTGTTCCCCTTCTTCTTATGTAAAATGTACCTCTTAGGGTGAGTTATGTCCTTTCAATCTTGGACCTTAGTCCAATTAGGTTATATAATCATCATCATCATCAGGTGCCATGCCGGGTGGCGTAGGCGGTCATGGCTCTCCACAGCTCTCTATCCACAGTATTATGTATCAAAGTCGTTGTTGTTTCTTTGCTGTGCCAGGTTGTCAAACTGTCTAATATTTTCTCACGTTGTCGCCCTCTGTCACTGGTGCCTTCAATCTTGCCTGTTGTGATTATGTTCTCTAAACCTGCCTGTCTCATGAAGTGGCCAAAAAAAGAAGATTGCCTTTTTCTTATATTGTTGATTAAGGTCCGTTTCGCATTTAACTCTTTGAACACCTCTACATTAGTTTTTCTGGCAGTCCATGGTATTCTCAGCATTCTTCTGTAGAACCACATCTCTGTTGCCTCCAATCTCCCACTTTCCAGTTTGTTTATTGTCCAAGACTCGCACCCATATGTTAGTATAGGGGTTACATAGCACTGCAGAACTCTCTTTCTCACCTCTAATGACAAGGTCATATTACACAGTATATTTTTCATTTTTCTGAATGTTGTTTTTGCCTGTCCTATTCTGCATCTTATTTCTGTTGAACTTCTTCCATCTGCTGTTATAATTGTACCTAGATATTTGAATTGGTTATATAATAGCTTTACAAAATAAAGAGCTTCTAAAAATATAGTGGATATTGCAGATCTGGTAATCAAGTTACCATGAGCTTCAGTAATAGCCAATCTTGTTCCCTTAATGCCAGACAGTGCAATTGCAGTTTGACTTTCTAATGGGGTTTCTTCTGGCATTTTTTCTGATGGGTGGACTAGGAAGGGTCATTGCTATTAAAGGCATAGAAGATTGATTTCTGTGTACTCGAGTTATCCCGTATGTATTCTGTCCTCCTCTACAAAGAGGAATACCACCTGTTAAGAGTATCACTCATAGCACGTAACTCCATAGTTTCAAGCAATAATCCCTAGGGATCTTTAAGAAAAATCCACATTATAAACAAGATGTCGTGAGTGGGATTTTAAATCTCAACCTCTTCATATCTAGAAGCTTAGCCACTATGCCAGCTTACACCCCATTGTTATTAATATCTCACTACACCAGGGTGCACCCCATTGTTATTAATATCACACTTAGCCAGGGTACACCCCATTGTTATTAAAAGCACACCCCATTCTATTTAATATCTATAAAACTCAAAACTCTCAGAGTGCAAGAGAAACTTGAAACTAAAGCCTCCAAAACTTTCAGAGTGCAAGCGATTTTGGAACTGAAGCCTCCTAAACTCTCAGAGTGCAAGAGAAACTTGGAACTAAAGTCTCCAAAACTCTCAGAGTGCAAGTGATTTTGGAACTGAAGTCTACCACTATGTAAGTATCTACAATGATTGTTACACACTTGCAAATTATCAAAAGTGTGAATCATGGTCGCTCTCAAGACGGCGTGACATTGATGTAAATATAGGAACAGCTATTAGAGGGAAACAACAGATATATATAAATAATGATAAATCAGCACCAAACTGGAACTGACGGACTCTACACTCTGATGGACTTATTGAGTCAAAGATCGGAGCAACTATAGACTTGTCTGGAGTGTGCTGATTGTAATATGCAGTCATAACTCGTCTAATGTGCATAGTTTTACTGTAGTCTCTCGCTCACTCAATTCATGCAAACGTGTACAAAAGTATAGACATATTTCAAGAAATTATGGCACTAAATCAGTTGAAAGACACACAGCCATGTGTACAGGCACGCACCTCAGACAGCAGAACATATTCTTATGGAATGCTAGGAAATTGAAATGATGAGGCAAATACACTGGCCTAGAGAAACAACAGTTGAAGAGAAACTTTACGGATCTCTGTACCAGTTACAGAACACATTCTAGTTTATAGAAGAAACAAAACTTCCGATATGAGCATGTTTCAAGTGGACGAAAGAAGAAGTTTGGAAATGGTTGAAAATGATTGGTTCAAAAAATGACATCTCCCACAGATCAAAAGGGGAATGACAGCACCAAGTTTATAAGTAAGATCAATGTGGTCATATGACCAAAAAATGAGCAGAAAAGATTATAAATATTATTTGTTAGTATATAAAACAACCACATTAAAAAAGTAATAAAACCTTCAATCTGACTCCTTTTCTTTCTAGTCTCTCTTCCGTTTCATCATCAGCTGCCATTCCATCTTCTGCTTCATCGCTGTTAAGAAAGAAATCATTTCGATAAATCGACTCACAATCTCTGACTATATTACATGCACAATTAAATACAATATTATACTTATAGTTATTATTGAACCGACCTAACAGCACTCCATAAGTGTAATCCTCCACAGATCTTCTTTTTCATTCACTCTCAAACTCCTGCGTTTTATCTATACCTGTCTATTCCTGCGGGAACATGTTTGCCTGCGATATTTGTGCCTTTAGTCCTGACACATGAGTTCAGTATGGCTTCTAATTTAAAAACTTGACTGTCTGCTTCTTCTTCTTCTGCGATCAGTTTCATATGCTCATAAGTCTATACAGGAAGGTGGGCCGATCTCTGAATAAATCTACATTAGTTTTCTTGGCTGTCCATGGAATTTTCCTCATTCTTCTCAAAAACCACATTTCAGTTGCCTCCAGCTTATCTTGAACTCTTTTCTTTACCATCAATACTTCATATCCATAAAGTTGGAGTAACTCAATATAACATTCTAGCACTCTTAAATCACATATTCATAGAATATTTCTCATCTTTTTAAAATGTTGATTTGGCCTGTGCTATCCATTTCTTTATCAGCATGGCCCACAGCAATCATCAACCCCATAGTTAAGAAAAGAAAACCGACAGGAAAACCAAGAAGTTATATACCCATATCCCTCACCACATGCATGGGCAAACTGGTTGAGAGAATGGTTAACAGACTATACTGATGGCTGGAAGACCACGGCTGTCTACATTATAACCAGGCAGGCTTTAGGCACAAATGTTGTACAGATGACCCTCTCTTCAGACTCACACAAAATGTGATTGATGGTTTTCAAGAAAGAAAAAAGCACATTAGCTGTATTCATTGACTTTGAGCAAGCCTATGACACATTCTGGAGAAAGGGATTTTTGCTGAAGATGAGCAGAATGAGAATAGGTGGGAAGATGTTTAAATGAATACAGGCCTTCCTAACAAACATAACCATAGCCACCAGCTATGTGAAAATACATTATCAGAAAATGAACACTGGAGGTGGGATTGACTCAAGGCTCCCCTCTAAGATGTACACTCATCCTTATTTTCATTGATGATCTAGCATAACACCTAAATTTGTCAAAAGAATGGTTTGCTGATGACCTTGCCATCTAGGCCACTGACAAAATTCCCATCCTGGCAAAAGCAAAGATCAACAGAGCTCTCCTCACAATATCAGTATATTGCAAATTGTGGAAACTAAAAATCAATACACAGAAAACTGCTGAAACTATTTTCTCTAAAAGTCATATAACAGCCAAAAGATCTGTCAATGTCAAAATGAGTGAGGAAATACTAACAAAGGAAAAAACCCATGTATATCTTGGAATAAAACCAGACAACGAACACTAAAAGAGCACATAGAAAATCTCAGAGAAAAAGCTAGTAAACGCCTAAACCTCATTAATAGATTAGCTAGTACAAACTGGGAGCAGTACATATTTGTATTGCCACAATAAGAAACACAGGAATTATAAGCTAATTGATGAAATTGTTAATTTTCTAACAACACAGACTAACCTTAGATCGTCATCATCATCATCAACAACATTGCTAGAGTTCAGGAAACCAAAACTAGTCATCACTGCATTCTCAGCATCCATTAATGAATTATCATTTGTCATGTTGCCAGTTTTCTTTAATGTTGGCCTGTGAAACAGAACACATAGTACGTATATCATGGAAGTTTCAAGTGATTCTTCTTTTGTTCGCCTGGAAATGTGCTTATATCTGAAGTTTTTTCTATTCTATAAACTGAACTATGTTTTGTAACTCATACAGAGGTTCGTAGAGTTTTTATGCCACTCTTGTTTTTTGGGGCCAGTGTATTTGCCACGTTTCAAGTGATGAGTTAAGTGTAGCAAGAAAAATAGGTTACCTACTTCTTGTATGTTCTTCTTCTCAACCTTTATGAGCGTCTGGTAAAAAAATGTATAGATCAGGGTCCGTTCGAAACTAAATTCTATATACTTCTAAATAACTTTACATCTTCTGCATTTGTTCTCAAACTCCTGCAGATTTGCAGGATCTAGTCTGAAGAATGGAGTGTGTTGTGCCATGGTTTACAGCTTATTTGCCATATCTAAGCCTTTCAGTCTGACATATCTAACTTCATCATGGCTTCTGGGTCACTTTGAACGCATATATTATTTGATAGAATACAAAAGTAAGAAATTGAGACAAGACATGACAATGATTTTTTTCAAAGGTGAGAGGTTGTCAGTCTATCCCACCCCTAAACTTTCCTTAGTCACATCCTACGACATGCCTGGAAAGAAGACAGTGGTCCTATTCTTCGCACCCAGAACTAGAAGTCCAGGTTCTGGTTGCGTCATGGACGGATATTGAAAATATTTCCAATTGAAGTGGAAATTGAACCTTGGTTTACAGAACTAGAAAGCAGTGCACTAACCACTGAGCTACTGTGGCTCTTATATTTATACTGCAGCAGCAGCTATAAATCCCCAAACAAAATAATAAAAAAGAGATTAGGCATGTTCATTATCATCTTCGCACATTGAACATGTCCATAGGTGCTCTGACCTCTGCTTCAGTAAATCTTTCAGCATGTAGCAGCTGACGGTTCTGGTTTTATATTGGTTCGGTGTTTTTTAGAAATTTTTGTTAGGTATTCTCTACAGGCCACACCTATCCTAATTCGCATATTCTCAATACTGACTCATACTTTTCAAAATCTTCTGATCATGCAGACTCCAAAAAGCATTGAATTATGTCTGTTCAGTCCATCATCTAACCATCTGTTATGGTGGTGAGTGGTGAGGCTGCCTAATTTGTCTGTTTGTTCATTACCTTCCACACCCGCATGTCCAACCATCGCCTATGCACATCACCTATCTCGACTATCTGAATCGTACTAATTGAGAATTACAAAAAAGATATTATTTGTTAAATTAACATGACTGCTAATAACAGCACTAAAGAACCAACCTTTTCCCCTGATTATCCCATTTGTTGCATTGTTCTCCATTGACTAAAACTGAATGAGAAACAGCAGAATCTGTATCACCAGACTGCGTCTGTAGACCAAGGAGAGAACGAACTCGAGCCGAACGAACATCAATGATTGTGTCTGTGTAACCAATTTCTTGAAGATACCTAAAAACAGATACCAAAATAATAGACAAGATTTAACAATTTATTAAAATAATTACTATTATTGATAGCATATCCTATTCAGGACAATCATCTACTCAACTTTTTTTAGTTAATTTTCTAAGCATTGTGGTTATGTCGATAGTGCTGCAAACCAGCAAAATAAAAGGATTAAGCAGGCATGACCGTGGTTAGCTTTGAACTTGGTGACCAGTGTGTAAGTAGAAGAACCAATTCTCTCATACGGCTGGTTCACTATACTAGCAATATAGTTATAGATATCCATTGTTCAGTGGAACAAGCAAAACCAATCAATGTATTAGTTACCAACACCAAAGTCAGATGTGTCTAGCAATTGGCACAGATAAAACAGTGACACAGAAATTTTATTCTCTGGGATGTATCCTGCTGGAAATCTGGTATGACTATTGTCGTGTTATAAGAGAGATCCAGTGTGAGTTTGAAAACAAATGCAAAAAATAATTTCTAGGCAATATAAATATATTCAGTGGTTCCCCCATCATACTGGGGGAATCTGATGACCTCCAGCCTTCACTAAGGTTCTAACTACCAACGTGTACATGGTGTCTCACCATCATCAGGTGGTACATGAATATTGTGAAAAGCAACTCTGCAGGATGTAACAATTTCCTGCAAAAGTCCAGAATCAGGCAGACATGTTAGCCCTGCAGACAGATGAACCCCTTAGGTGGCGGAGAATGTATAGCTGGCTGCCACCCATCTCAGTGACCATGGCCCATAGATAGATTACTATGAATACCTCTGACAGAAAACATACTTGGCAGGAGAGCTGAAGATCATGCTTACAACTCACAGCATGTTGCAGAAAGAAACGTCACAAAATACCTAGAATGAACCCAATTTGAGGAGACCTCAAAGCATTGCTCACCTATGAGAGTTGGAGTCTTCTGATATGAAAAAAAAAATTTGAAAGAACCATCCCACCTCACATAGGAAGTAAGAGTAAGAACTTGTAATTCCTGAGAACCAAAGCAACAACAAAGATACATACAAACTACTCACTGTCTAAGCAGCTGCCTTCCTTGACGCCATGTGGTACCACTGTTTCCAGAAGAAGAGAGACAAATTTCGCCATCTGTCTGGTCATCTGGGAATGAGATATTTTTTATAGATCACATTTTTATAGAATCAATGAATCCATAATTCAACATATGCTTCGTGTCTTGATTAGAAGCTAGCATTAAATCCCTAGGGGACATAATTGCAGTTCACCAGGCCATAGGCCATTCAAGAATATATTTCTTTTAAGCATTTTAATATAGGTATAAGCAATGCCTTTTTTCTGTGTGAATGCGGTATATCCTGTATTCCAACCACGTTGTTAACCTTTAGCACGCCATCTGCACACAAAAATAGTTGCGACGTTGCTACAATGTTTGGCAGCTACAATAAAAAGTTTCAACTTTTTCTTCTGGGAAAAGTGAAAACATTGCTAGCATTAAATCTAATTGTTCTAATTGGTAGCATATCCTATCCAGGACTTCGCCACAGAGCCGGACATTAGCATTAAATCTAGCTTCCTTTTATTGACAATGACATGTGTAAAGAAGATGGCAAATCAGAGAAAAGTTTAGATTTCTAGTCAAGTGTTTCAATTATTGCAAATCCAGTTGAAAGGGAAGTCATTTTTAGTTAAATTCAAAAGTTATTCACCAAACGCTGACGAAAAAGAAGAGAGACTAGAAAGAAAAGGAGTGAGATTGAAGGTTTTATTAGCTTTTTATGTGGTTGTTTCTTCTTCTTCTTCATCGTTCTTCAGTCAGATATCAGGTTACAGCACCAATAGCTTCAATGAATTGTGTGATTCGCTTCAGGTCATCCATGGAACCCCTCAAGTCTGGAAGCAGTGCCATCTCAGTAGGCCATATTTTCTCCCTCTCTTCTTGGTAAAGTTGACAGGCATGAAGAATGTGTTCTGCAGTCTCTGGGCTCAGTCCACAGGTCTGTCTCACCAATCTTCAGCTTTCGGAACATGTGACTTCTCAGTCTATTGTGACCAGTTCGTAGTCTGAAAATGATGGTTTGTTCCTTGCGTGGCATTTGGTGGTAGGGGTCATTTGGTTCTGCAGTTGGGTGCATTTGCTTCCACTTTTTCTTATATTCTGCTTTTAACATAGTCTTACTTTCATAGTACGTATTATCATTTTCTATTTGTTCCAGTGATCCCCCTTTCCTTGCCAGGAGATCAGCTTTTTCATTTCCAGGTATGCCACAGTGACCTGGGATCCACTGCAGTACTGTTTCTTTGGTGGTACTGCTGAGGTGTAGTAAGCAGGCCGTAAGTTCATTCATGCTCCTGTTCTTTGGATCTTTCAATGCCTACAACACTGACTTTGCATCCGTTAGAAATACTACATTTCTGTTGTGACTCGGCAAGCAATTCATGAGCATTTTGGTTGCCTCTATTATGGCTTCCATTTCTGCTTTGAAATTTGTGGAATGTTTGCCTGTGGGTATGGATTTCTCTATTTCTTTTCCATCTGGTGTTACTATATATATTCCTGATCCTCCATCTAATACTGCCTCTTTCGCTGATCCATCTGTATATACATGTGTCCATATATCCTTTGGGTATGCTTTCTGTATGTGATTCTTAGTTGTCTCCTTTAGTACTTATGTGGTTGTTTTATATGTTATGTTCCTCCAGGGCCATAGGCGGCGCATAGGGCAGAAACCATAGCTTTCCATTTCTGTCTTTGTGTTGCCAGGTCTTTCAATTCTTGTGTGTTGTTTAGGTTCATTGACATGCATTCTCTATTAATGGTTCTTCATAGTTTCTCTAGGTCTCCCTCTTCTTCTTACTCCAGGTGGCATCCAATATAGTGACTGCCGGAGAATTCTTAGGCTGTTCATTCTGAGAACATGGTTGTTTTATATACTAACATATATCTTTCTGATAATTTTTTTGGTAACACTCACTTAAATTATGATATTGTTATAGAAAATATGGCGTGCAGGGGGAAATTTATGTAATTTGTGTTGACTGTGGTAAAGGTTTGTCATTTTTATTCTGCGCCAACCTAAAGAAACTGCATGTCCATGGTAGAAAGAATTTTATAAACAACTAAAAAATCGATCTCGTCTATTTTTGGCCAGTTAATTTTAAGAAGCTTAAATACTTAGATAAAGATAATATAGCCACATAGTTAACACAAAAACATATGACCCTAGAAAACCACCCCTCCCCTTTTTTAAATAATAGTATGTATATGAAAATTGCTTATTAGAAAATTTGTACTGCTGCGGGGAAAAAGGGGGTATACCGGAAGTTTATTTTTACATAGCTTCCACCTTTATGTTGATGGGGCCAAAAAACAGAACAATGAATAGTGACACTGACTAGCGATGCATATAATAAGAGGCTACTAAGATTATTGGGGTGGGTTGAATGTCATATTCAATAAAGGGTCAAAATGAAACCTTGCTTAAGTCGGATGTATCTGGCCAAAAGGCACAGATATTGCAACCAAGCTGTAAACCACAATTCAACACACTTCTTTCTCTTGATTGCATCCTGCTAACCTGCAGGAGTTTGAGAACAAATATATAAGAGAAAGAGGTGATTGTTTTTTTTTTTGAAAGGGGGGGAAGATTAATGCATCTGTATTGTTACTATTGTTTTGTGCATATATTTTGTGTGTGTCTTTGTTAGGTTCTTAAAACTATACAAAACTTCAATTGAAATAACAAGCTACAAAAGTAGTGATGGGCACCTTTCCATCTTGATGGATGTGACTTATAAGACCAATCTGAGCCACAAGGAATCTTCCATGGCACGTACAAGAAATCACACTCATTTGTATCATCCTGTTCTGTTGTGTCATTTTAGACGTGCAGCCAAGAACTATCTGCAATCACTTTCTTCTTTGTCTTGATACGATTCCTGATCTTTCCCCTCACATGCAACATGGTCCATGATTCTGTGTCAATGTCTGTGTCATGCATATTGTGTCTATATCTTTGTACTTCTTCTTCTTCTTCTGCGTTCATTCTCAAACTCCTGCAGATTAGCAGGATGTAGTCCGGAGAACGGAATGCGTTGTGTCATGGTTTACAGCATTGCTGTGATATCTGCGCCTTTCGGCCTGACACATCAACTTCAGCATGGCTTTGGGTCACTGACCCTATATGGGATGGGACAGCCAACTCCATCCCATAACCTCCTTAGTCGCCTTTTACGACATGCGTGGAAGGTAAACAGTGTTGCTATTCTTTGCTCCTTTTGGGCCCCAGCAACACACGGGCGATCTTTGTACTGTAGTAGAGGACAACTCTGAGTTTTCCAGATTTTACATCTCCATAAAGTAGATCCTTTGGTTTTGTGCTATCTGCCATCCGTCTGCACAAACTGAGCATAGAAAATGCTGTGGTATTGCCTGATGTATTTCCAATACATTAGTGTTAGTGACTTTATCCTGCCAAACATTCAGTGTTAGTGACTTTATCATGCCAAAAATTCAGTGTTAGTGACTTTGTTATGTCATACATTCAGTGTTAGTTACTTTGTCCTACCATATATTCAGTGTTAGGGACTTCAAGAATTCTACATAGGCACTGCATGTAAAAGCTGTTTAACCGCCTCTCCTAAAGCATATAGTTTGCCCATTTTTTTACTGCCGTTCAAAGAACAAGCTACAAAAGTATTCATAATTACAACAGACAAGACCATAATAAACAAACCTTTATCTTTCTCAAAAGAAGGTGGTTTAAAATCATCTTGGTGCAACTCTGTTCCATATTTTAACTTGTGATACTTTGCCCTTGGAAAATAATAATGGTAATGTTGAAAAATAGCATAAAACAATCACAGAATAATAATGATAACGTTGAAATATAGCATAAAACAGTCACAAAATATTCATCATCAAACATCGGGTTAATCAGTCCAACTGGTGCTCAAAGCTACCTGATAATGCACAATCTCAACAGAAGTCTGGACCTTCCATATTGTTCATCAGCATAAACCTTGACCTTCCATATTTTTCACATCAGCATAAACCTTGACCTTCCATATTTTTCACATCAGCATAAACCAGGACCTCCTATATCATGACATCTATGTAATGTAGTTAACACCCTCCATAGTACTTATGTTGAACACATGTTTTTGATTTTTCACTTGAACACAACAGACGGACTATCACTAAGACTAAGGGGTTATGAGGTGTAAACACGAAAACATACAAATTACGATACACAAGAAATTTTCAACATTTCAAACCGTTAGGTCTTTCGCAAGAATATATAAAACAGTGAAAAACAATGAAAACAATGTTACCACCACAAATGCACTAGATACACTATTGACATGTAAACAATATGAGGTTCAAGGTGACAATGGTAATGATGTATGTGGAACATATGAAGTTGAATAAATGTTGCAGCGAATGTATAGTGAAACAAAATAGGGATGAAAATGTAACAAAAACTAATAATAGCTAAAAGACACAAAAAACACTACTCGTCTTGTAGGTTTTATAAAGGTGTAGGACATTAGGCCTAGCTGATAACGTCAGTGAGGTCGATGTGTGGCTTCTGTTTTTCACAGACGATATTATGAACACGTTAGTTTGGTTATGAAATGACATCAGAAATAAAATAGGCATTATATCATGCATTGAATGTATCAAATAAGAATGTGTGAGTCACTTATGTCCGTGAGTTTATGTTTCATCTTCCCCATTTTCTCACATGTCACACATACACCAACATAACGTACATCATTACATTCATTAACCATTCTTTTATTTCCATAAAAAACTGTTACACAAAAAGCTCTAAAAACAAAAGCGATTGTGTTTTTCAAATACCCTCCATAAATAAGTAAAAACAATAATGCAGTAGCAGGAAAAAAATTACACAATTTTAATTCAGTGTACTAAAGGTTAAATTAACATAATTTCAATCACTCAAGTGCCATGCAGAGAAAGTTCTCTCTTTCTCTTCTTCCCTTGATCTTTAACATATTTACCTACAAATACAAGATGGAAGAAACCAATATTTTTGATATGTTATTGTTGCATTCTTTTTTTTTCCATCTTAAGACTCTTTCTCCGATTCATTGTATGTTTTCTTTTGCGTAAAACTGTTACTTAACCAAATTTATGTTGTATTAACAAAATTATATACAATTATTTTTTGGAAGGTCACTTATTCTTCATGTAATTTCAATAGCAGACTTTCAAACTGCATAATATGACAGAGCCAAGACTTTTGTGCTCACTTTTCAGGAACTGTCTATTTGCTCCTATAACTTAAAAGCTTTTTCATTTGATCTTTTTCTGTGCCAAACACACTCTTTGCATACTGTAAATAGGACTACATATCAAAGACTTCTATGGTCTTTTCCTCATGTTCAGAGTTTATGCTTCGGATTCATACTGTGCTACAGTTGATTATCAGATATTCTGGTGACTATTCTTGGTCACAGTATAATATTTGATGTTACGTTCATTAATTGATTGTTTATTTATATTCACTTTCAATTTACCAGCATATTACAAAGTAACTTTAGCAGTAACTTATGTGCAGAGATAACTAAAATTTATAAGAGAGAACAATGTGGAAATTTACAAGCGACGGTAGCGGAGAACAAATCTAAAAATGCTTCTACTCAGAACCCTCTGCTAGGAACCTAGGACAAAAATAATCACAAAAACCTAAACCAAATTAGACAATAACAAATGCTTTATTTTTTTCTACTTGTTCACCACATTTTTATTGGGTTTTTTCATGCCATGCTCATTTTCATTTGCGATGGAGGAACAGCAAAGTTTATAAGAGAAATTGATGTGCTTAGACAACCAAAGTAACACAAATTAATTCACACAGACAACTAAGTATAACAGAAATTTATGTGCACAGAAAACTAAAATAACGGAAATATTTGTGCACAGTTAACCAACATAGTACATACTAGTTTATCTACAAGAACTATTGCAATCACACAAATAATTCTTAGCAACTTAAACACTACAATCAAGAATCTAGGTAAATTTAAGTTTTCTACCTTTCCTGTTTAAGTGCAAATTCCAACATTTTTATTCTTCTCACCAAGTCCTGCTTTAAGTTTTCTTGTCCTTTACGCTCTCCTTGCAGAAATGCTATTTTTGCCTGAAAAATATCAAATGTTAAATTAAAGGGTAATATTTATTTAAAATCAAACCAGCAGTCTTGAAGAGTTACCAATCAAATACCATATTAAGTGTAATGTGCATGTCAAAGTCTTCTTCTTCTGCGTTCATTCTCAAACTTCTGCAAATTATCAGGATGGAGTCTGAAGAATATAATGCATTTTGCCATTGTTTAGTTTAACTGTGATATCTGCACCTTTCAGTTTGACATATTTGCTGAAGTCGGATGTGTCAGTCCAAAAGGTGCAGATAACACAGCAAAGTTGTAGACCACAACACAATGCATTCCTTGCTACATCCTGCTAATAACTTATAATTTATATACTGCTAATATCATATATCATATTATGATTTTGCTCATTTTCTTATGACTTTGTGTCAGTGTGCTGGTCTTTTGTGTTGAAACAGGCCAGTGTCAAAGCTACATGTGGACTACGAAGCCCTCAAATTGTAGTCTCTCATGGCTGAGTTTGCCGATTTTCCATCTGCATGTGCAAGAGTAGTATATGGATAAAAAGTCTACATGTTTAAGGGTGCAATTGTCTTTCTTCTTTGTCACATTTCTTTCTCCTTCTGCACATTCGGATGATTGGATTCCTCAACATACTACTGTGCTCCATGCTGTACAGCCATTGGTCAATTCTTCCCAAGAAGGCAAAGCTTGGAACAGGGTAATAAAGTTTTGCTAAACACTGGAAACACCTGTTGGATTTCAGTTTTATTGCAGTAAGCACATATTATCGATCTTCCCAAGAATTTGGATTGATCATAAAATTGTTCAAAGCTGTTTTACAGAAGTCATTATATCTCGGTTTTGGTCTGCCCTTTGCCATTCACCAGATGTGAGCTCACATAAGAGAATTTCCTTAGGAATACTTCTTCGTCTTCTGTATTTGTTCTCAAATTCCTGCAGACTAGCAGGATATAGTATGGGATGTGCTGTATCATGGTTTACAGCTTGACTGCAATATCTGCATCTTTGAACCTGACACATCTGACTTCAGCATTGCTTTTAGGTCACTGGCAGTTAATAGGATAGCCAACTGCACACCAAAACCTCATTAATCACCTCTTACAACATGCATGGAAGGTAAACAGTGTTTCTTTCTTTACTCTTCTTTCAGGACTCGGTAAAACACGGATATTTGAGAATACAATCATTTGACTCTAGAATCAGTATAACCACCTTAAATCCACATTTATTCCATGTTTTATTCAGCTTTATGTTAGACTAGTTACTTTTATTAATTTCCAAATTTTCCAACCATCTGTGCCAATATGAGTGAATGCCATCTATAACTTCTTCCAACCATCTAGATATCATAGAAATATTGTTGTGGACATGGTGAAATTAAGAATAATGTGAGAGCAGAATTGTGTCAATGGAAATGGTGGAATTCAAAATAATGTGAGAGTAGAAATGTGTCAATGGAGAAGGTGGAATTCAGAATAATGTGAGAGTAGAAATGTGTTAATGGACATGGTGGAATTCAGAATAATGTGAGAGCAGAAATGTGTCAATGGAGAAGGTGGAATTCAGAATAATGTGAGAGTAGAAATGTGTTAATTAGTCAGTGAATTGACTACAGATAAGATGGCTGCATTGAAATTGCTTAGCGATGAAATATGTCATGAGGAGCTCTGGGCAGACAGAGGAGTAGGTCTTCTTCTTTTGCGTTCATTCTCAAACTCCTGTTAATTATTAGGATGCAGCCTGGAGAACGGAATGATTTGTACCTTGGTTTACAGCTTTGCTACGATATATGCGTGTTTCGGTTTGACTTCAGCACAGTCTTTGGGTAGCTTTAACCCTTGGGTTACCTTTGGGTAACCCTATATGGAATTGAAGAGCCCAGTCCATCCCATAACCTATTTAGTAGCCTCTTCTGACATGCATGGAAGGTAAAGTGTTGTTATTCTTTACTCTCCTTTTGGGCGCCGCAAAACAGGCAAATGTGCCGGGTAAGCCAATATTCAGGAGTCTAGCCAGCATGACATAGTAATCATCAGAATACATAAGTCTACCTTCTGTCATATACATAGGTTACCTCCGTCACACACACAGGTCTACCCTCCGTCAAATGCCAATAGGCTGGTGTTACCACAACTCCATTGCTAGACGAGAACCAGATAATCTTTTATTCCTATAGTAATCAGATTCAGACAATTGGTCTCGCCAGGCCTGTAGATAAGGAGGGAGGGATTGATTTGTGGTGTTCAAATCCCTCCCTTAGCAAATCTAAGCATGACTATTAAGTACTAGGAACTTAATTAAAAGGTTGATAAAAACCCCTCCCTTAGCAATTGTTCACAAAAACTGCTCTCTTTAACCTTTAGGCCCCTATGGGCAAGGTCATGCACCCGGAGTACATGCTCCCAAGTAACCTGTGGGCGAGGACATGCACCATACAATATCACCCGATTACCGAGTACGGAACTTCACGAAGTAATGAACCGATGACGTATAAAGCCTGCCAAACGAAGCTAGGAAAACATCACAGTGTAAAGGTCAAATTCTTTTACACATTAGCATTGTATAGAACGAGAAAGCCGGCTGATGTTATCAACGCTTTTCTGGAGCGACTTTTGCCATTTTCAGCCGTATTTTACTATCAAATAGAGTACGCGTGGTATGGGTAAATTATCGTGACTACATGTTCTAATTGTTGTTTTTTGTGTTTAATATGTTGTTATTTGATAAGAATGTGTGTGTATTCATTCAAAAGCACAAAAATAATATGTATCAGGGGTGCCACATGTGTGCATGGACAATAATTACATTGTGTGTCAGCCTAGACCTAGTGTTGACCCAAACTCTTCCACACTATAAACCAACTTCAGCGCTAGTCATTTCTCAACCCATTTATTTACGTATCTTTACTAATTCGTTACAGCATTAGAACGGGAGCACTAGCGGCGGAAGAATTCAGACAAGATCCCTCTATTGTTGTCAATTCTGTAAAAAAATATTTTGTGCGCGCAATGGACTTGCTAGTTATTTAAAAATGCACTATTAACTTTTATTATTTTTATTATTTATTGTTATTATTATTGTGGTTGAGTATTTGGTCATCGTCAATCACGATGGACGAACATCAGTGTTGACCGGACAGACATTACATGAGATTTCTTCACGTTTTATTAGTTTTTTTTAGTTCATATTATATTAGTTTGGGTATAAAACAATACATATACAATAAGTATAGGTATTTATGAGGATTTTATCAATTTTGCCACACGTTGCTCATGTATTAGGGTCGTCAAGAAGATATATTTGCGATTTTGAAAATGGCGGTTTGCGATTCCCCCCCCCATCCCGAATTTTCAACAACTTCACAACTTGCATATCATACATACAACAACAAAACAAGGATTATATTCACTATTCACTCCTTTATTTAGATGTGCAAACATTATTTTGATATCTTTTAAAACAAAAAAGTTATCGCGTTTTCAAAACACCCACCATCAATAACGCAAATTTTCCCAAAAATAAGCCAGGCCCCAGGGGATATTTCTTAATTTTAATCCAGGGTCCTAAAGATTAAGGTAATCATATCTACAGGAATGGGACCGGCAGAAGTCAGATGTGTTCAGTCACTGGCACAAATAACTGCATATTCTCTGGACTACATCCTGTTGAATATCTAGTAGGCCCATTACTTGTCCTGCTATAAAAGAGATCCAGTAGGAGTTTGAGAAATGAGAGGGGGAAAATGACAATCAGTGATATCAAATTTAACTCAGAAAGTAGTTTTCCGATTAACAGCTAGGCTTAATAAGTAGCTCCCTATTAAAAGTAGATATACTATAAGTAGTATAGGAAAGCTATTGAAATAATTTATTATTAATTTAAACGGCTGAAGTACATTATAGTTCTCTGCTGTGACCTTTGCTCTAGCTTCGAGGTGTTTTCTAACCTTTGTGTTGTGATTGCCTTGCAGAGTGCTAGTATTGTTGTATGATTTAATTTCGAATATAAGTAGTATTTAAAATTAATATTTATTTAAAATGATTACATTAGAGTTAGTATTCAGCCTGGGGTTAGGGGTTAAGAATTAGTATCAGTTTCTAGTGTTAATTCTAACCTCTTGTTAGAATTAAAGTAAATTATTATTATGTATAATAGCTGGAAGATATAATTTAAGGGACATGCGCAGTGGTATACATCAGCAGACGAAAGCGAACAATTATGGCTCCGTGTTGCCAACATGTGATCTTACTTGCGTTATAAATTCATATATGGAGAAGAAAGTGTGTGAAGTCGAATGATATATTATTAATTGAAAACGCTTGCATTAGAGTTAGTGTTAAGGAGTACAATAAGTGTTCAGTATTTATTATTATTTATATAGAATAGATTATTATTATATAGAATAGCGGGAATATTCATGGATTTCGTTTCTGTAATTAAAAAAGTGTATCCCGCAGAGAATGCTGCCTAAGGTAAGTGTCCGGTTTTATTCACATAGTTACAGTTTCTCAACCCTACGGATAATTGATGTGTTAGGGAGATCTATGATGTCAGCTAGTTAAAAAAATAAACAGCGTGCTATTTATAGCACAGCAGAGAACTATTCTGTACTTTCACCGTTTAAACATACTTTATCAACTTTATGCAGGAGTATGCTGTATAGGTCTATACTTTTAATAAAAGTATTATATCGTGCTGATAAATTTATATCAGATAATTATCAATCTAGATAAATTCCTTCTTAGAATCAGAAAATAAGTGAGACTTTCACTCTACCTACAGTGCACAGACTAGTAACTAGGGATTATTATTCGCACTTGGTTTAACCATCCTACTACAACTACAATGATTTTCACCAAACAAAAACAAGTCACAAGATAGAGTATAGAGTATCCTTCAGTATACTACACATACTTATAATAGAGATTAGGATAGATAAGTAGAGTCCTGTGACATTGTTTTCTTCCTCGTTGCAAAAGTGTAAGAGTAAAACTCTTACTATTCTGATTGATGAACACTTTGTTATGAAATTATACATACCAGTCACTTTATAAAGACAACAGAAACTTCCATAAATAATCAGATTATAGATGATTATGTCCTAGCCTAATCAGTCAAATATTTTCGGGGCAGTACAGGGAAGAGACTTATTCCCCTTGATTATGAAATTCTTGAAATGACAAACTTGATTGAAAGATTTTCACAGTTACAAACACAAATATCGGTATTCATCATGCTTCACTATTGTAAAATTTTGATATGACATCTAAACAAAAAAGTATTTCAATTATTTGGAAGAAACAAGAAACATTTTCACTTCCACTCACAATACTCACATGTAGTTCTGCGCGTTCGACTTGCCACTGAGACCTTTCCATTTCGAATCTAGCCCATTCTGTTTGAAGAAAATGGAGAATTCCAGGCATAGAGTATTGAGGACGTTGTTTGATTCCATTGTCTAGTAGTGATTTAGTGACCATACTTAATCCACTTGAACCGGGCCCAATTTGGCCTCCGTGTTGTGATCCTATACTATCTTCTATCATATTTGCATGGCCGCCATTACAATTGTTATTTCTATTAAGAGGGCGCTCTATCGTCGTGACGTCAACAACAGGTCATCAATAATGATCAATCAACTCTCTTAGTGATCGATCAGTTAGTGGTGATCAAGTCATTTTGTATTTGCTCACTAAATTTTGGGTTCCTAATCAGGACATGACGTATGTTTATAAATGCTTTGTATTTAAAGATCCTTGGGAATTATAACTTGACTGGTAAGAGTGGTTCTTCTGGGTTTGTTCTCACACTCATGAAGATTATTAGGGTGTGTGCCTATGTAGTCCGGAGAACGGAATGTGTTGTGTCATGGTTTACAGCTTAACTGCGATATTTGTGCATTTCGGCCTGATACATCTGACTTCAGCTAAGCTTCTGTGTCCCTTTGACCGTATAGGGCTTATACGATGGGACAGAAAACTCTACCCCAATAGCTCCTTAGTCGCGGCGCATGACATGTATGGAGAGAAAACAGTGTTGCTATTCTTTAATCCTTTCGAGCCCCGGCAACACACGAATGGTAAGTGTAGTTATTTGTTATGAAGCAACGTCATTTTCAAGGCCATATATAAGGTTGTGAGGGATTGTGATATTTAACCCCCTCTCCCTTTTACCAAAGTGGAGAATGACAATTTCTTAAAACACATCCGGATTCTTTGATAGTATTCCCTCCGGACTGTGCGGGAAAAAACCAAAGTACATCGTTGGTGATGAATGACTAATCTATCAGTGTACAGTGCAGATTATTACATCATCTTTTGTAGTGTTACCGTCAATGAGCGCTCAGACTTCTGCATCCCCCGCCATTGGATTTTTCTTCCTGCAAATGATGCCCACTGTGATGACTATGGAGAAGGTAAACAAGCTGAATGGGTATCCACGCCTTCCTATGATCAATGCAAATAGGGTTACACACTTGTCCGATGATATCTGCTGCATGTCACCACCATGGTATGCCCGTTTTGAGCATAGAACCTTTCACCTTATTGAGATCCGGATGTAATAGCTGAAATGTATCGGCACTGATTTTAAGATGTCCCGAGCTTGCCCCATCTTGATTCTGTCAGATACGTTCAGTACATTAAGGATAAATCTCATCGCCACACATGGTGCATCCTTGGTATATCCCAAGATGATACGCACGGCCTCATTCTTGCCCAGTCTGGTAATCTGTGCATCACTATCCGTGAATATTGCGCAGACGAATTCGCTACTATAAACAGCAAGTCCCTGATATAACAGTGCGAGTAGATGTTGTAGCATGTCATATACTGCCATTACTCTCAATGCCGACCTTTGCGGGCTTTGGTTGTGATACGATCAACACGTTCTTTGAAGAACATTTATTTACGTATTTTCTTTGAAGCAAAGACTGCGATCGAATGCCACTCCCAGATAAAACATTGCAGGTATTCAAGAAATTTTAATCTCATTATATTTCACTGTTGGGGTTTCTGTGATGGTGATGCAATTGATTAGCGATAACCAAGTCAGATCAGCCTTCTTCTGGTTCTTCAGACTCCAAACCGACTCCGATTTTGATTGATAGTAAGGCAACACGCTGAGAAGAGGGGTAACAAGAAATTACAAATCTGTGATCGATACTTATATTTATATTATCTTCTGCGTTCATTCTCAAACTCTTGCATGTTAGCATGATATAGTCCAGAGAACGGAATGTGTTGTATCATATACGTAGATTTGAATATTGAACTCATTAAAACTGGGTTCATATCCTATTCAGGATGCAGTCCTCAACCCAGCTTTTTTTTGGTCGCAGTTATTTTAGGCAATATGTGTAGGCCCTATGATTAGTAGTTTTCCATTGATGTCGGAACGGTCCGGATGCACAAATACCTGCGGCGATACCTTGACCGCAAAGACGTGCACTTTGCCACATAGCCTAATATAGACAGATTTTCGACCACATGGACATATATTCAACGATGAGACTTCTTATGAAGACATTTAAAAAAAAATACAGACAAGAAAGAGGAAAAAAAAATATTTTTGAAAATATAACCAAAACGATAAATACAGATTGGCTACAGATGGTCCAAAACTTGTAAATAATTATTATTGACCGGTTCCAACCTTTGTATTCTGTAATCGCTAATGCTCTTATTGCTTTTTTTAGTACTGAACATTAATTCTGCTTGATATTGTATGAGATATGTAAATGAAGGAAATGCATTAGGGAATTCGTTCTACACGCTATGGTTTTATTGATATTCAATGCCTAGTTCCGTTATTGTTTAGAAGTTTGTTGTGTATAAAGTAAAGGTCACATGACCACATTAAAAGTGATTGAAAATTGGAAAGTTTGTATGCATACACAAGATTAAACGCGAACACGTTGGTTTAGACCTCCTCCCCCCCCCACACCTTTTCATACTAATGACTATGAGCAGTCCTACTTACGTAATCAAACCAAATTCATGCTAATGGCATACTAAAACTTCACAATAAATGAATTTTAGAAAAATGAGAAAGGAAAATAAATGAGAATACGACAGACTAAGCAAAGTTCATGCACGAGAATGTCAAAAATAATTTCTAGCACAGGGATGTCATAAGCTAGAAATAAGGGACATCATACGACTTTTGCGGGGGTGGGGGGAGAGAGATTGAGGAGCAAGTTCTTAATTAAAAGGCATCTCTCGTGTGTTTTCGTGGATCGATAGGGGACAAAGAATAGCAGCACTGTGTAACTTCCACGCATGTCGTAAGAGGCGACTAATAAGTCTGCTATCCCATCCCATACATGGTCAAGAAAAATGGATTTCAACTAGGTACGCTAAGATGGTACTAACTCGCCTCGCGACTTGAGTTAACACGTTTTCCACCTTCGACCTGATTCACATTCTCTTTTCTGCGTGATTTATCTTTATTAATAATCATCGATTCTTCTATATTATATTCTCCACATAGAGTCAACGTGACACATGAGCAATGCTGAAGCTAGATTGTCAGACCAAAAAGCCTCAGATGTCGCATCAAAGCTGTAAAAACATAACGCATTCCGTTCTCCGATCTACATCCTGTTTGTCCGAAGTTTGAGAACGAACAAAGAAGATGGTGAAAAAAAGACATCAACCTCGTATCTGAGAATATTTTTTTCATTCTAGAATCTTATATGTATATACCTGTAGTAGAGTGGTACTGTAGGAAGGTAAGTGGCCTCTTTATTGCCGATGGCCCCCATTTCGGAACAAACTTTCTTCGTTGGAATACTTGATGCCTAAATATGCTTATCACACTTAAGAACGATATCCATGCATCCAACCATCCATACATCCATCCATCCGTCCGTCCATCCACCCAACCATCAATCTATCCACCCATCCACCAATCCATCCATCCATCCGTCCGTCTGTCTATGTTCCTTCAACGATAAACACGGTTCATAGGGAAGAAACCAGAGCACTCCAGTTTGAGTGATGTAATGCTTCCTGTATGTTGTTGAGACCCATAGTAATTCCCTCTTTGATGGTGTTCTGGGAAACATCTCTCTTGGTCTTCCTAGTTTTCTTTTTTCCATCTGGTACACATTTTAATGCTTGTATTGGCAGTCTTTTTTCCTTCATTCTAAGTACATATCCGATATAAGTCCATAGTTTTCTTCTTATTGTTGTAGAAACATATTGCTGTTTAGTGTCTTCTCTTACTTGCATGTTTGACTTGAATTCTCCCCAACCAATATTTAAGAGTCTCCTAAGATATTTATTTTCAAATAACTTCAATTTCTTCTCAAGTGCCTTCCCAACTTTGTCAACCATATGTCTATACGGATATCACATTTGAGTTGAACAGTCGTAATTTGGTATGTTTCCTTTTTGTTTTTTATTTCCAGATATTTGTTAGGTTGTGGAACGTACTTGATGTCAACTCAATTATGGTATTGATCTCTTTTATTGTATCTCCATTTTGTGTAATTTTGATGCCTAAATAAGAACAATTATCAACTGTCTGAATTGTTTCTCTTTTGAGGGTGATTTAAAGGTTACAGTTAGTAAAATTAATGAACTTAGTCTTGGAAGTGTTGACCTGAAGGTCAATTTGCAAAATCGAGATCACTGTACCATTTTATACCAAAATGTTCATTTCGGATTTAATTTTTTATAACACAGTCTATAACCAAGCTAAAAAGTAATGGTGGCATAATGCAGCCTTGTTTTACTCCTCTTTCTATGTAAAACCATCCAGTCCTACTCTCGTTTGTGTTAACACAGCATCTTGAGTTGTAATATAAAGTCTTGATTACAATTAAATAGCTAGTTGGGAAGTCGTAATTGACAATGTTATGATAACTAAGAATGATACTGATAAATATGTACTTACTGCGCAAAACTGAAATCCGCCAAGTAAATCCAGGAATAAGGTAATGAAGTTTTGCTAATCACTGAAGACATACATAGTAACACACACAAATCGACGTTTCGACCAAAAGGCCTTTATCAAAACAAAACTTACAACAAATTTAAAACTAAATTAAAAACAGAATTAAAACTACTGTCCGTTTTCTGTTGCATGTTTTAATTTAATTTTAATTTTTGTCTTCATAGGCCTTTTGGTCGAAACGTCGAATTGTGTGTGTTATTATGGATGTCTTCAGTGATTAGCAAAACTTCATAACGATAAATAAAACTGAAACAAAAAATTATTTTTTCTTCAATTTTTGAAATAAAATCCCATTGATTATCTGGTTTAGTAGTTGTTCTTATAATTAACTTCTGAAAAGAAGACGCAGTTTCTGTAGGGAGACAATTTCGGGTTTTATTGTAAATATTTACCAGTGAGAGTACTACGGTATTCATATTATAAAATTACGTATCTCATCAACTGGTGTAGGCGATCATGGATCTCCACAAACCGTTACTATAGATCAAAGCGTAAAGGTATTTTTCAAACATGAAGACCTCAATGAAGTTTACGGCGCAAGTTGCTTTTAATTCTTCGTTGTAACCTACTTTTCTCTAGTTTCGAGGTATTACCCGTATTTAACCTAACTTCTAAGTCCTTTGTGTGATTTGGCAAGCTTAATAATAAGGACAGTTAAGTACTACCTGAGAGTACGGCTAGGATTAGAAATAATATTTCTAATGTGTACGCGCACCTCGCTCCATGTATTATTGTATAGCAAATATAAATAATGATAGCTCAGTACAAATCATAGGAAAGTTAAAAAAAAAATTATATTGGAAAAGAAATAGATTATAACATAAGTTCATCTGTGTCTAGAGTTGAACTCAGTGATTGTCTGGATGTGACGTTACAGCAGTTATTAATTTCACTAGTGTTACATGGAAATCCGTGACGTCGGCTAGTTAAAAATGTAAACTGTGCTATTTATAGCACCACAACGAAGAATCAAAACCAACTTTTATCAAGTTTACCACTTGCTACGTTTCATTATGAGGTTAAATCCTAATTTATAAAATATATAGTCTATAAATAGTACACTGTTGTCATGGATTTCCGTGTAACATCAATGAAATTGTTGAAATTAATGGCTGCAGTGAAGACTTAATCTGTAGTTGCACCATAAAATGAAGTCAGATAGCATCCTTTCATTGGCTTGACTCTGTGTACGCCAGTTATCTTGACTAATTCCCAGGGTTCTTCCTCCTTCTCTGATAGAGTTAAACTTATTCTTACCTAAGTTTCATCCCCATAACTCCACTTTCTGACGCATCCTGCTTAAACATTATTCCCTTCTCCAGCCTGATTGTAACAACGTGCTGCTTTCCAGGACTTGTCTCTGGTTGCCTATAACTGTAAGTATAGGCACAACAAAAATCTGAAGGACATCTTGTTCCACAGCTACCTTAGGTCTACTGTTCCTGATCATTTTGGTACTGTTCATTGCTCACACGGCCATTGCTACACATGTCCTTATATGGTTCAGATATGCTCCATTTCATTTCCCAAGGCCACTTCTGTATCTTGGCCACTTTCCCAATCCTGTAATGTAATTTATGTGATCATATGTAAATGCTGCTGCAAGCAGTACGTCGGGGAAACCGGCTTAAGATTGAGCGACCGCTTCTAAGTTCATGCCATCAAGCACAGAACACCTACTCCTGTTGCCACACACTTCAACAGTGATGGCTACTGTGGTGTTCTTAATATTCAGGTCAATGCCATCAGATCCTGCACCACTGATGATAGATCTAGGTACGCTCTAGAAAACTATCTTATTTTTTAGTTGGTTATCCTCAAGCCATTTGGGCTCAATTCCCACCACTCTTTTGTCTAGTTCTCGGTCAGTATGGTCTTTGTCTTTATTCATTTTGTTCTGTCATAAATGTCGTGTTTTTGATCATTTGGTTTCCACCTACATTTACGTTTTTATGTACTTCCTATTCTTCAGAAATGTTGGTTATTCGTTACACCCAGTCTCTATATGTTATAATGATTGGACTTTCTGAATGAATTTGAAAGCTGCAGTTATTTCCAGTGTAAAATCCTACTTATTATAATGCTAAGTCTAGAGTTACATTACTTTCTATATATCATAAAGTAACACATACATACACATCCCTCCCTTAGTAGAAGGCTCCTCTATTGCACCAAACCAGAAAGTGAAGTCTCCTGGGTATGAAATAAAGCTCAGAAACTTTCCCATTGCACATATGAAGTAAGAGGGAATCGCTTGTAATTCCTGGGGTTCTCAAACAAACAATATATTATAAAATCTCACGTTCGAAATCTCCAATATTTTCAAGTTAAAAACTCATCAACACTATGAAAAACAATTAAACATGAGGCAATGGATATTAACACCACCCAAGAACAACAACAGCTTGCAGTGAATCTCAAGGCATGGAGAAACATGACTTCTGCCCTATTTGCCACTAATGGCACTAAAGGAACTAATACATGTGTTATTTAAGTCTGTTGTGGCCTGTTCTAGAGTTCCATTCTGTGTCCATGGAGATTTTTATGATTGAATTCATTGCTGAAAATAATAGTCTTCTGTATGTGCTGCTGCTGAGTTACTTGCAGTTTATGGCTAGCTGATACGCTGTCTGATTCCTCCTGATTTGTCGTGACCTGAAATTCATTGGAGAACTTAAGAACTATTTCCTTAGCTGGTTTACAGCTTTGCTTGGTTTACTTCTTATGTCATAGTTTACAGATTAGCTGGTTAAGTTTCTAATGCTAAAAGCCATGTAAGATTTGCTAGGGTGGGGGATATGTACATGTTCCATGTTCAAGATGAAGAAAAGTACACTTATATGTTTTACTATAATTTTTTTCCTATTAAGGGGTACACAAATAGTGATAACGGATTGCTGGGGACTAGCTACATAATTGAGGAAGTCAACTAGAAACATAGAGATATTGCTTTTTGGGATGTAAATCCTGGCATACACTGCTCTGCCTCAGACAGAATGATACTATTTTGTCTTATTGTCAACAAACAAGGCAGAGTGCGGATTAGAAGGTACTTATGAGCATTCTTATGAAATATATTTGTGTTTGATAATAGATATATAGTGAAATCCCTCTATTTCACGTACGTTTTTAACAAATTTCCTTTGATGCCTATGGCCAATAAGAAATTCAATATATACACTTATTCATTTATGTATAATTTTTGTTTGTTACTATGATAATCTCTGTTTTGTTGTATTTGAAACTAAACACGATCATGATTGTGCCTTTTCACATTTCCATTTTCAAATAATCAGGTGCGCTTGTATGGGATGTCCAGTGTATTGTTATTTTAATTCTAATTCATTTTTTTGATTTTCTTAATAAAGGTCCAAATTGGATTGCAATGTAGAATGTCCTTGTTCCTTTATTATTTTTCATTTATGCTAAGTATTATTAATAACAGTAACAACTAGTACACTACACTTTTAACAAGCAACCATATTGTAATGGCTTGTTTTAAGAAACTATCAGCATTATGAGGAGAGTGAGAGGGAACAGAGAGATACTGCAGTTATAGGCAGATGCCTGCAGCGGACAAACAAGCAGGTATGTATTACATTTATTTATAGGTGCTTAACTTGCGCCGTGGTAATGTGTTATTATTATTATAATTTATGGGCATCAAACTTTGTGGTAATGTGTCATTGTTATTAGAATTTGTGGGAGTCAGACTTTGTGGTAATGTGTCATTATTAGAATTTGTTGGAATCAGACTTTGTAGTAATATGTCATTATTATTAGAATTTGTGGGAGTCAGACTTTATTGGTTGGGTGGTTGGTTGCTGATCCAGCTGTACATGGGCTCATGCTCTTTGACCCAGTCAGACTTTGTGGTAATGTGTCATTATTATTAGAATTTGTTGGAATCAGACTTTGTGGTAATGTGTCATTATTATTAGAATTTGTTGGAATCAGACTTTGTGGTAATGTGTCATTATTATCAGAATTTGTTGGAATCAGACTTTGTGGTAATATGTCATTATTGTTAGAATTTGTTGGAATCAGACTTTGTGGTAATGTGTCATTGTTATTAGAATTTGTGGGAGTCAGACTTTGTGGTAATGTGTCATTATTAGAATTTGTTGGAATCAGACTTTGTAGTAATATGTCATTATTATTAGAATTTGTGGGAGTCAGACTTTATTGGTTGGGTGGTTGGTTGCTGATCCAGCTGTACATGGGCTCATGCTCTTTGACCCAGTCAGACTTTGTGGTAATGTGTCATTATTATCAGAATTTGTTGGAATCAGACTTTGTGGTAATATGTCATTATTGTTAGAATTTGTGGAAGTAAGACTTTATTGGTTGGGTGGTTGGTTGCTGATCCAGCTGTTCATGGGCTCATGCTCTTTGACCCAGTCAGACTTTGTGGTAATGTGTCATTATTATTACAATTTGTTGGAGTCAGACTTTGTGGTAATGTGTCATTATTATTAGAATTTGTTGGAATCATACTTTGTGGTAAATTATCATTATTGTTAGAATTTGTGGAAGTCAGACTTTGTAGTAATGTGTCATTATTATTATAATTTGTGGGAGTCAGAGTTTGTAGTAATGTGGCATTATTATTTGTGGGAGTCAGAGTTTGTAGTAATGTGTCATTATTATTAGAATTTGTGGGAGTCAGGCTTTGTGGTAATGTTTTATTATTATAATAATTTGTGGTAGTCAAACTTTATTGGTTGGGTGGTTGGTTGCTGATCCAGATGTTCATGGGCTCATGCTCTTTGACCCAGTCAGACTTTGTGGTAATGTGTCATTATTATCAGAATTTGTTGGAATCAGACTTTGTGGTAATATGTCATTATTGTTAGAATTTGTGGAAGTAAGACTTTATTGGTTGGGTGGTTGGTTGCTGATCCAGCTGTTCATGGGCTCATGCTCTTTGACCCAGTCAGACTTTGTGGTAATGTGTCATTATTATTAGAATTTGTTGGAATCAGACTTTGTGGTAATGTGTCATTATTATTAGAATTTGTTGGAATCAGACTTTGTGGTAATGTGTCATTATTATCAGAATTTGTTGGAATCAGACTTTGTGGTAATATGTCATTATTGTTAGAATTTGTTGGAATCAGACTTTGTGGTAATGTGTCATTGTTATTAGAATTTGTGGGAGTCAGACTTTGTGGTAATGTGTCATTATTAGAATTTGTTGGAATCAGACTTTGTAGTAATATGTCATTATTATTAGAATTTATGGGAGTCAGACTTTATTGGTTGGGTGGTTGGTTGCTGATCCAGCTGTACATGGGCTCATGCTCTTTGACCCAGTCAGACTTTGTGGTAATGTGTCATTATTATCAGAATTTGTTGGAATCAGACTTTGTGGTAATATGTCATTATTGTTAGAATTTGTGGAAGTAAGACTTTATTGGTTGGGTGGTTGGTTGCTGATCCAGCTGTTCATGGGCTCATGCTCTTTGACCCAGTCAGACTTTGTGGTAATGTGTCATTATTATTACAATTTGTTGGAGTCAGACTTTGTGGTAATGTGTCATTATTATTAGAATTTGTTGGAATCATACTTTGTGGTAAATTATCATTATTGTTAGAATTTGTGGAAGTCAGACTTTGTAGTAATGTGTCATTATTATTATAATTTGTGGGAGTCAGAGTTTGTAGTAATGTGTCATTATTATTAGAATTTGTGGGAGTCAGGCTTTGTGGTAATGTTTTATTATTATAATAATTTGTGGTAGTCAAACTTTGTAGTAATATTTCATTAATATTATAATTTGAGGGAGCCAGACTTTGTGGTTATATAGATATAATTATTTGATCCATGAAGTTAACATAAATAAGCTAATTCAAATTTGTGTGTAACCAAAGAACTCTACACAATGATAGAATTCATGAAGAAATCTTATCTGATATTGAAGACATCAAGCCAAGCAGTGAGTAAAACAAGAAATAATGAAGTAATAGGCTAAAGAATGATGATGATATTTTGTAGATGTTTACATTGGGAGTCATAGATATTTTCAAGTTACGCATAGTTCGGAAAAAATGTAAAAAAACAAACCCTACATTTCTCATTTTTCACAGTGTAACTTCTTCAGCCATGAGACACTGACAGTAGTGTATAAGAAATTTACAACACTCTATTTTATCTGCGGTGTTACAAAGGATGAGGTGAGTGTCAAAGTATTGTCAAAATAAAATATCAAATTTACAACACTCTATTTTATCTGCTGTGTTACAAAGAATGAAGCGAGTGTCAAAGTATTGTCAAAATAAAATATTAGAATACAATATAACAGTTAGTTGCAGATGAAACGGCTCAATCTGTTAACCCCAATTCTTCTTCTTTTCTTGCTTGTAACGTGTTTGTATCTGAAGTTTTGTCTCTTCTATAAATTTGACTGCTTTGTGGTTTAGAGTGGTTCATAGAGTTTTACTTCCACTGTTGTTTCTCTGGTCTCAGCATTTCATACTCTGGACATTCTTGAAGAATATGCTCTGCGGTCTGAGGTTGTGTTGCCAATCTTGAACTTTGTATACATATAGCTGTGGAGTTGGTTGTGTCCTGTTGTGAGTTGTAAAATGGAAACTTGTTGTGGTCTATTCATAATTTGGTAGTATTCTCATGTTGGCTTTCTAATTGCTTTGCTCATCTGTTTCTTTTGATGGTAAGTTATTGGCACATTTGGTTGATGGTAAGTTATTGGCACATTTGGTTGTTGGTAAGTTATTGGCACATTTGGTTGATGGTAAGTTACTGGCACATTTGGTTGTTGGTAAGTTATTGGCACATTTGGTTGATGGTAAGTTTTTGGCACATTTGGTTGTTGGTAAGTTACTGGCACATTTGGTTGATGGTAAGTTATTGGCACATTTGGTTGTTGGTAAGTTACTGGCACATTTGGTTGATGGTAAGTTATTGGCACATTTGGTTATTGGTAAGTTATTGGCACATTTGGTTGATGTTAAGTTACTGGCACATTTGGTTGTTGGTAAGTTATTGGCACATTTGGTTGTTGGTAAGTTATTGGCACATTTGGTTGATGGTAAGTTATTGGCACATTTGGTTGATGGTAAGTTACTGGCACATTTGGTTGTTGGTAAGTTATTGGCACATTTGGTTGTTGGTAAGTTATTGGCACATTTGGTTGATGGTAAGTTACTGGCACATTTGATTGATGGTAAGTTATTGGCACATTTGGTTGTTGGTAAGTTACTGGCACATTTGGTTGATGGTAAGTTACTGGCACATTTGGTTGATGGTAAGTTATTGGCACAATGGTTGATAAACAGCAGCACCCTCATTAGCTGGATCATCTGCCTTATCTTTTCCAAGTATTCCACGATGGTATTCACTTCATAACCACTTTACACTGACTTCACAGTTCGATCTGTAGCATTTGCATTTCTGGCAGTTTTCTGTTATCCCCATGACATTGTGAAGCATATACATATGTTTGTGAGCTGTTCTATTTGTTCAATATAGGGTATTCCATCTAGCAATATAGCATTGAATTTCATACTTTTCCCTCTAATACTCACCTTGGACATTTTGCAAAGGTCCTATGTCCCCACCCCAAACCTTTAGAACCCATTTTTTCAACCACATCGTAGGGAACAAACCTAAAATTTCTTGTTAAACAATTGACAACATTGTGTTTCTTGATATGTTTATAGAATTTCTATCTTTTCATGAACATACAATTTCATTACAATACAGAATTAACATAAAATAATATGTTGTTCGTCACTCGTAATTGACAATGAACAAAAACTCAACCATAATAATAATAACAATAAATAATAAAGAATAATATTTGTTTGTTTGTTTTGCGTTCGCTCCATTGTAACCAGCACGGATATCCGTGCGATTTCCGCCGGGAGCGTGATTACGTTGTGCCACCGTTATGCACCTTGTAGGCCTAGCACATCCGATTTCGGCTTGCCGTAACAATTCGGGTGGGCTACCCTAGCCTGTGACAGCCTCCCTATCTGTCGCCAGGCACACGTGTGAGTGGTGACTCTTCGCCCAGATGATTTTTGTTCACGTCTGTCTCTCACGAGGTGTTTCACCGTCTATAAACTTGCCTCGTGTAATTGGACGTACTGTGCCTGTGTCCATCGGGTACTGAACCGTTTCTCATCCGTGAGCCTGGTTCCTTAAGTGGAAGAACTCAACAGAAGAGTTGGACCCTGGCTCTTTCGCCCTCTTAGCCGAGGTGTCATTCACCGACATCGTGAACCCCTTGCCCAAGTTCGAGTCTCACACTAAGCATTTGAGAGCAAGGCGTTCTCGAGCTGAGCGACCTTGTCCCAATAGCGCCTGAGCCCATCAGGTACTGAACCCTTTCTCTCTGCAAGTGTATTTCCGGTATAGGAAAACCTGACAGTAGAGTTGGGCCAGGACTAAAATCGTTGTCTCTTTTGTGCCTGAGCCCATCGGGTTACGGAACCCTTTCTCTCTGCAAGTGTATTTCCAGTATAGGAAAACTTGACAGTAGAGTTGGGCCAGGACTGACATCTTTGTCCCTTTTTTGCCTGAGCCTATCGGTTACGGCACTCTTTCTCTTTTGCGAGCATGTTTCCGGTATAGGAAGACTCGACATTAGAGTTAGGCCAGGTTTTTGCTTTGCTAGACACCCATTATTGGGTATGGGTCTCTGCCTATAAGGAAATCAGGTAACTAGAAGCTCGTCACGAGCTAACAGATTTTGTAGTTCCCATTTCTGTAATCGTTTCCACTTTCTATTTGCAGTTGGCGCTGCCCTCTAGCGCTGTTCTGCCCTTCCATTTTTTCCATTGTACTCAGTATGGAATCTATCTGTCTTTTGCCATGCATCCACCTATTCATGCTTTTATATTGGCTGCCCCTCCAATGTTCGGACTGGACAAACTAGCTTCACTGTATGTCGACAGTGTCGCTGTATGTGGTGTTGCTGGTGGTGTTGGAGATATTGTGTCTTTTATGCATTCAAATCTCTTTCCATCTGCTACATGCACATTCTCGGACACGATCCCCAAATGATTTGGCCAGAATCAGCTCGAGCTACTGTTTTCTGTTTCCAGGGTGCACCTTGAGGAGATACATTTGGGATCTTGGTTATCTGCTAACCCTGGGTCCGCCAAGAGCAAAGCGTTCCCTTTTCACCCCATAAAGAATAATAAAGATAATTGTGTATTTTCAAATGACTAACAGTCAAATGCGAGCAAAAAAGTTCTACAAAATTGACAACTGTAGAGAAACGCTGAGGCAGACATATTGGCCAGAGGAAACAACACTGGAATCAAAGCTCTATGGGCTACTGTATTAACTACAAAAGACAGTGAGTTTTATTCAGGAGACAGAATTACAGATATAGACATGTTTCAAGTGAACGAAAGAAAAGGAAGACAACTGTAGAGGGTTAATAATATGGTGGAATCCCATTATAAGAACTTGGTCCAGATCACAAAATATGAATGCAATAACAGAAAGTTGCTATGTATAGTATAAACAATATAGAATAAATATAATTGGGGAATTTGAAAAGTGTTGTTATATAGGAAAATTTTGTTATAACAGTATGCGTTAAAGAAGGATTTCACTGTATTAACCATTTGAAGATGACCCAGGATCTGCCCAAACTGACTTAGCCAAAAAGACAAAGCGGCTAATCTGTCAGCCGTGAGAAAGAACACTTCTTTATGTCAAACTAAAATAGCATCAATCAATCAGATTATCTCTTACATTTTTTGTATATTCCAGCATTTTAATGGAGTCTTCTTTAGAAGTTTACGTTCAAAATATGTGTGATTTGACTCTTCTCTGAACTACATCCTGTTTGAAGTATTAGAACGAATACAAGAGACAATGAGTATCCATAGGTATTTCTGGAATACTATGGGATCTGTTATGAAACCAATAATTATATTTATGTATTTTATTATTTCTTCTTCTTCTTCAGCGTTCATTCTCAAACTCCCGCTGGATCTAGCAGGACCATGGTCCTAGATTTCCAGCAGGATGTAGTTCAGAGAAATGAAATACGTTGTGTCGCCTGTTTATTTGCGCCAATGGTCTGACACATCTGTCTTTGGCGGATTTTATTATTTCAATTAGTTGACATCTGTAGTCAGATTGATAGCGACCTAGACAGCAGCATAAGATGAAGCTCTAATAACTGTGTTAAACATGGATGACAAAAGTGGCCAGTATTCTGTGTAAATAACCAATTGGTCAGAGGGTGTCCGACAAAGTGGATGGTGCCGCAGTAACCTAATGAACAAATAGTAAAGCAAAATGAGTTAAACAGGTTACTAAAACACTTACGGTACCTTGCCTATTAATAAAAATATATTTAAAAAAAAAATAAAAAATGTATATATAAAAAAACATACAATAAAACTAAACAGGACAATTCTCCACGTATCGGCTCAAATTGAACCTTTTTCTAGAGACAAACAACAGAAAACGACAAAATAAAAAACAAAATAAATGACTATATTTCATCAAGCCCCGTCTCCATAGCGCAGGGATGGCAACGCATGGCAACTCAAACAAAACGGTGATTAATGTTCATTCCGTGTGGTTGTTTTATTTGTCATATGGGAGTCTTGCAACCACACGGAATGAACATTAATCACCATTTTGTTTGAGTTACCCACCTTTTCATTATACCCTCTACTCCCGTATTGCACTGATTCTTGTAATTATTTGTCTTTGTACACTTTCGTGAGTAATTATTATTTTTGTGTTTGCCGTACTTCTATATAATTCTTTTATGTCTTCTTTCGTTTGTGTATGTCAATATGTGATTATTTTGTACTCTGCCATTTTGTTATTGTTAAATCATTTACATATTTAGATTTTGATTTCCTCATTTTTATTGCAGTTGTCTCTTTGATGGGTGCCCACACATTTATAGTTATTTGTATATGCATTTCGTTTTACATGGTTCTATGTATCCACACAATTACTTTGGGCCACACATTTGTATGTATACATATGCAGTTGTTATAGCATTATCTTTATGTGAACGAACGTTTATATTTACATTAATATATGTATATGTTTCTATATGTACGAATGTTCATGTTATTGTTTTTATTTATGTGAGAAAGTGTTTATGTGGATGAATGTTGATATTTATGTATATATATGTATATATATATATATATATATATATATATATATATATATATATATATATTTATGTGAGCGCTTGTTTATGTTAATGCACATATCTCCATTCTGTGTCAATGTGTATACCTATTCTGGTGTGAGCCCTTTCCTGTGTGTGGATACATTTACATGGCTGTGCATTTTGTGTGGGTATCCTTCACACATCTGTGTCCATTTTGTTATGTGTTTATTTCTTGACTCTTGGTGTGTGTATACATTTCTATGTATGTTTAGGTTTGGTTTTATATATATGTTTATGTCTATATTTGGTTTCACATTCATTCCATGCGTTTTCAATTGTTGATTCTTCTTGTATCCTTCCTTCCCCAAACCCACTCACCCCACCACCACACAACCTCATCATTACTCATCTATCATTGTCATATGCCATTCTGGTTGGCGTAGGTGACCATGGTTCTCTGTTCACAGTATTGTTATCAGGATCGTTGTTTCCAAGCCTTGCTAGGTTGTCACATTAATATTTTCTCACGTCCCCATCTGTCTCTGTTCCCTTCAGTCTTGCCTGCTGTGACTATGTTCTTAAAACCTGCCTGTCTGATAAAGTGACAAAAGGGGTATTTTTCTTATCTTTTTCTTTTATTATTCTTGCACTCATCTACAGTGCCTCTAATTTCCCACTTTCGTTTTTTTTTTTTTATAATGAATGCACGCATTTTCTCTTTTACTAGATGCGTTGCCATCCCTGCGCTATGGAGACGGGGCTTGATGAAATATAGTCATTTATTTTGTTTTTTATTTTGTCGTTTTCTGTTGTTTGTCTCTTGAAAATGTTCAATTTGAGCCGATACGTGGAGAATTGTCCTGTTTAGTTTTATTGTATGATTTTATATATATATATATATATATATATATATATATATATATATATTTTAAAAAAAAATATTTTTATTAATAGGCAAGGTAAGTGTTTTAGTAATCTGTTTAACTCATTTTGCTTTACCAGTGTTCTGTGCAAGTGAGCTCATAAACATATTGTGACACACAGTTTGGCTTACTACTTGTGTTGATGTAGCTACGGATGTCTACCATCCAGTGGAATTGGGAAAACGTTGAATACCACTGCTAAAATTGGATGTGATGGGCCATTGACGCAAATAAAATTACAACACACTCCATCTCTGTTCTCTGGGACTACATTCTGCAGGAAATCTAGTTAGACCACTGTCCTGCTACAAGAAAGATCCAGTAGGAGTATAAGAATGATTGTGAAATTTAAAAATAAACATCTTCTTCTTCTTTCGTTCACTTGAAACATGTCTATATCTGTAATTCCGTCTCCCCAATAAAACTCACTGTCTTTTGCAGTTCATACAGTGTCCCATAGAGCTTTGATTCCAGTGTTGTTTCCTCTGCCAATATGTCTGCCTCAGCGTTTCATGCTCAGAACACTCTTGAAGTATATGTTTTGCACTCTGTGCTGCCTGTCCACATGTACACATGGCCGTGTTGCCAATCTTGAACTTTGTATACATGTGACTGCGGAGTCGGTTGTGTCCTGTTCTGAGGCGTAGAATTATAACTTGTTCTGATCTGTTCATAATGTGATAGTCATCTTGTGTTGGTGTTTGTGGCTTTCTTATTGACTTGATCATCTGTTTTTTCTGATGGTAGGTGATTGGTATATCTGGTTGGTCTTTGACAGCACCTTCCTTAGCCAGTTGGTCTGATTTTTCATTTCCTGGTATTACACAGTGAGAGGGTATCCACTGCATGGTTACCCTATACTGGTAAGACAATTCGCTAAGTAGTTTTTTCAAGTCTGTTAGTTTTCCAGACTGGAGAGCTTGAAGCACTGACCTTGCATCTGTCAGGAATACCACAGGCAGTAGGCCAGAGTTGGAGTTCAGCAGTTTTTTAGCTGCCACACTAATTGCCTGGATTTCTGCATCATAATTATTGCAGAATTTTCCTGTCGGTGTTCTGATTGTGTCTCTAGGCTTGTGTGGATATTCTATATGTACACCTGCACCTCCATTCCTCACGGCATTCTGTGCTGACCCATCTGTGTATACTCTGACCCATATATCTTGTGGATATTCCTCATCCAGGAAACTGAGGGTGACTGTCATTCGCTGCACACTGTTCTGTTCGTCCTCGCTTAGTATTCCTTTCACATGGGTCTCAATGTATATTGGCATTCCATGGCTTTCACTCCACGTGGTTTGTTCTGGTACAGACCTTAAGGGACTGTCAACTTCAGGTAGGTCTGTAAGTTGTCTACGGAGTTGTTTAGCTTGATGGATAAAGCTGCTTCTTTTCAGTCGCCCCATTGCTAGATTTTGGAATCTTTCCTTCATTGGATGACTTGGCATACACTTAAACTTTTCTGCTTGAATTAGTACTTTTGTGTCTCTGCGTTCGCCAAGTGTTTGCATTCTTCCCATTTTCTGCATCTCTGCTATGGGTGTTGATTTCATTGCTCCCAACATTATGCTAAGTGCCTGGTTTTGCACTTTATCTAGATCTTGTAATATGGTGTTTGATGCAGGACACCACGCAGCTGAACCATATTCCAGGTGTGGTCTTATGCCTTGCTGGTAAACTTTACTGAGTATATTCCCACTGGCTCCCCATGTGGTTCCACTTAGTTTTCTCAGGATAGCTAACTTCCTCCTGGCTTTTGTTGTTGCTATGTTTATGTGCTGCTCCCATGTCAGCTTATCATCAAAAGTAAATCCGAGGTATGTGGGTTGTTTGTCTTCTTTCAAGAGCTCTCCATCTATCTTGATATGACCAGCTTTTTGTTTTGGTGAGAGGGTAAAGAGTGTAGTGCTGCACTTATCTGTGTTAATGCTGACGCACCATCTATTTGCCCATAAGGTTAGGGCATCAATAGCTCTTTGTATTTGTTTAGTGGCCACTGTTGCATGTTCTTCCGTGCACCAGATCACCAGGTCGTCAGCATACATTGCCACTTTGATCCCATGTGGTAGTTCAGCAACTAGGTCATTGATGTAAACCAAGAAAAGTGTGGGTGACAGGACTCCTCCTTGGGGGACTCCATGACGCAGTAGAACTTTCTTGCTCTTGCGACCATCTAATTGTACCCTGGTTCTTCTATTATGCAGGTATGCTTTTACCCATTTGTACATTCTTGAGCTAACCCTGCAATTTCACAATTTCTTTAGGAGCCCTTCTTTCCAGACCTTATCAAATGCTTTCCTGAGGTCTATCCATGCTGCTAGTACCAGTTTCTTTTCTTGGAAGGCATCCTCAATCTCTTGGGAGAGGTAGGTTGCCTGATCTTCAGTAGAGTAGCACTGTCTGAAACCTGCTTGCTGTGATACCAGAAGGTTTTCACTTTCAAGGTACCACTGCATCCTAAGATTGATAATGCGTTCCATTGTTTTGCATAGACAGCTTGTGAGGCTGATGGGCCTGTAATTGGAGACTGTGTTGCCATCTTTTCCTGATTTGAGGAGTGGTATAATTATTGCTTCTCTCCACGCCTGTGGTACATTACCTGTGGACCAGCTTGTGTTAAAGATCTGCAGTAGCTTTGCTCTTGTTGCAATTCCCAGGTTTCTAATCATTTCATTGGACACTCCATCAGCTCCAGGGGACTTTCTCATTTTCAATTTGGATATTGCATGCTCCAGTTCTCTCATTGTGATTGGTGCCTCCATGACTTCAGGTATAGGTTCGCCTTGTCCAATGTTTTGCTGGTTCTCTCGAACCTCCTGTTGTTTGTCTGGGCTGACTTTGACGTTATTGTCTTCTGCAAAGGAATCTGCAAAGTAATCAGCTGCATGTTTACCTGTTAAAATGTTTCTATCTTTATAAAGTGTGATCCTGGTATTTCTCCCTGTACCTTCATCATTTAGTTGTTTTACAAGTTTCCATAATTTCCTAGTATCTCTTTCTAGGTTCAGCGACTCTGTTTTTTCTTTCCAGCTGCTCCGTCTGGCTTGTAACTTGGCTCTTTGAAATTTAGCCTTTGTTTGCTGATATTTGTTGTGATGTTCTTGGCTAGGTCTGTTCTCGGCCTGCTGTCTAGATGTTTCCATCTCATTTTGCAGCTTTTCCAGTTCATCATTCCAGTAGGGTTTGTAGTTTTTGCGCGCCTCCCTGGATATGGTTTTACTAGCAGCATGTAGTATACATCTATTAAATTCACTCACTGATCTATTGATGTCTTTGTCCAAGTTCATGTCCTTAGCTAGAACACTGGTTAAATGCTGGTACATTTTCCAGTCTGCCCTTTTATAGTTCCACCTAGTGAGTGTGCTGCTATCCTTGGTAAATTCATTGTGGATTTCCAGAAATACTGGTCTGTGGTCACTACCTCCAAGCTGCTTTCCAATGACACGTGTGATGTTCCATTCCAAGCCTGGTGAGTGGAATGCCAGGTCTGGTGTAGAGGTGGTGTGCCATGCTCTCGAGTAGAAGGTTGGAAGTCTGCTGGCTGGTTAATAAGGATGAGATTATTTTCATCCTGCCAGCTCTTAAGTTCCTCACCTCACTTGTCGATATGATCGTAGCCCCAGCTCTGAGAGTGGCTGTTGAAGTCACCACACACCATAAGTCTCTCTTTGTCTGGAATTGTGTCTAGTGCCAATGGTTTATCATTTGGGCAGTAGTAGTTCAGGAGATGGAATTCTGCACTGTCTGTTTTTAGGTGGAGCATCTGGTATTCTGCCCCTTCCATATATACTTCCAGCTGACATGCGCTGATATTGTTTTTAACAAGTGTCAGAATTCCACCCTTTCGCCTGTCCTTTCTGTCAGACCGAGCTACTGGCCAAACAAACAAACGACCAATAAAAAAATAAAAATAAACATCAATCCATCATTTCATTTGTCAATGTTTCAATTTTTGATTAATTATTACATTGTGATTTGTCCTAAACTGCTAAACTTGTTTCATTTATAACTTCTTGAATTTGTTTCATTGACTGCAGAATGAACTAGCTATTCAAGAGTTGTTGAATGTCTTCATGGACTGCCTTGTGGCATACTTTCATAATGTGGTAGGTATATTTGAGATGTTATATCGAACCAATTCTTTTTTATGTATGTGAAACATGGACTGTAAAAAAAATAATTCAAAACGAACTGGAGGCTACAGAGATGTGGGTTCTGAGAAGAATGATGAAAATACCATGGACAGTTAAAAAAAAACTAATGTAGATGTTCTCATTGATGCTGGCATAAAAAGATCAATCATATCAAACATTAGGGGCAGACAGTCAAGGTTTTTAGGGCATTTTCTGAGAATAACAGCTTGAGCCACTGGAAAGATCAAGGGTACAAGAGACAGGCAATGACAAAGAGAGAAGTTGCTAGATGGACTAGTAATGTGACATGGTAGAAGTTCACCAACCGAACTTATTGACAACACAAGAGATAGAGAGTCGTGGAGAAACATGATTGCCTACGCCATTTGACATGGCACTTGATCGATTGATGTTTGTTTCAATACCCAAGAATTACGAGCAATACAACTGGAATCCTTGTGTGCACTGGGGATGATAGAGACACAAGACGGCGACAAAAGGTTAAACATCCATAACCAGCGGGTAGGTACAGGAACCAGTTCTCTTGTACAGCTGGCCTACTATACTAGCGATATGGTTACAGACATCCACAATTCAGTGGAAGTGGTAAAAACACCAAATGTATTTGTTACCAATGCTGAAGTTAGTTGTGTTGGGTCATTGGCACAAATAAATCAACAACACAATGCATTTTTGTTCTCTGAACTACATCCTGCTAGAAATCTTATAGAACTATTGTCCTGCTATAAGAGAAATCTAGTGGGAGATTGAAAACTAATGAAAAAAAACCACAATCAATACAAGGTAACTGCGTGAAACGTAACAACAATTAGACTTACGTAAAACACAGGTTTATATATTGTTTCAATGTGACACGACAGACTATATCTAAAACTAGTAGGTAATGATGCGCAATGATGAGCACACAAGAAATCATAAAAATTACAATACACAAATCACATTCAACGTTTCAACCAAAAGGTCTTTATCAAGACACAAACAAAACATCAAAAGACAACAAATGGAAAATTTGTCACAACATCCAACGGAAATATGGAAATGAAATGCCGGAAGGTCAGAAAGTACATAAAAAATGTAAATATATATGGAAACGAAACAAACAAAAAGATGAGTAAATGACGGAACAAAATCTACCCTAAAAAAAAGCCCTAAACACCTGAGGACTCAGGTTTCCAAAAGCAACTCATTTTTCTGAAAAACAAGTTCTGTGTATATCTCGAAGAATGACATGTAGAAATAGTGAAAACTAGGCCTATTCCTACTCAAAAGCAGTTTAATCTTGATCAATATAAATAACCAAAATATCGGAGGGTGTCCGACAAAATGGAGGGTGCCTTATTTTGCATTATCATTTAATCTTGATCAATGTCATTTGCAGGACTAGATTTCTCGTGAAATTGATCAATAGTGACATAGATCAGATGTGTTGACTATTCTCAATCATTATTAGATCTGTGGGGGGGGGGGAGCGCACACCAATTAGACCTAAACCACAGATCAAGGATCATTGCTATATTCACTTTCTAAATACAGAATTAATTCCCCAACAATGTCTGATTCACTCACATTCTCTAAAATTCCATTTAAAAAATATTACCGGTACCTACTAACATCATCTGAATAATAAGTAGGTCCACTCTTACCAAGTTTGGAAGAAAATTGAAAGTCAAATTCACAGTGCTTGTACAACACCTGTTTCCAATGTTCGGAAAGCAGCGCTGGAAGCCGACATTACCGGTAATCATGTCAGGGCTAAATTTAGCATGTCTATTCACATGGAAACAGTGAGGACCATCACTCTAAACCACCATGTGTATGTTGGCTAAATTTAGCATGTCTATTCGCATGGAAACAGTGAGGACCATCACTCTAAACCACCATGTGTATGTTGGCTAAATTTAGCATGTCTATTCGCATGGAAACAGTGAGGACCATCACTCTAAACCACCATGTGTATGTTGGCTAAATTTAGCATGTCTATTCGCATGGAAACAGTGAGAACCATCACTCTAAACCACCATGTGTATGTTGGCTAAATTTAACATGTCTATTCGCATGGAAACAGTGAGGACCATTACTCTAAACCACCATGTGTATGTTGGCTAAATTTAGCATGTATATTCGCATGGAAACAGTGAGGACCATCACTCTAAACCACCATGTGTATGTTGGCTAAATTTAGCATGTCTATTCGCATGGAAACAGTGAGGACCATCACTCTAAACCACCATGTGTATGTTGGCTAAATTTAGCATGTCTATTCGCATGGAAACAGTGAGGACCATCACTCTAAACCACCATGTGTATGTTGGGCCAATTGGGACTGTATATATAGTTGGTGGATATGGGCAGGTTTGGAGGGAGAGGGTTAAAGAATGCGCTATAGGATTCAAATATATATATATATATATATATAGGAGTACCTTCAAATCCCTCCATCACTAACACCCTCTATACAGACACAACACAGCTAAAGAAGACATGCATTTACCATCACCTGGCACAAGGAAGAAAGAGTTAAAGCTCGGGGATTGGATAATTAAGTTTGCCAGACTTAGGATGGAAATCTTTATCTATGGGAAGGACACCCAAACAAAACGCAGTCCAAGTCCACTGTAGTCACAATGGCACCAGCCACTTGTGGTGTGGAGTAATCGAATGCTCACACTTACCTACCACACTTACCTACCACACTTACCTACCACACTTACCTACCACACTTACCTACCACACTTACCTACCACACTTACCTACCACACTTACCTACCACACTTACCTACCACACTTACCTACCACACTTACCTACCACACTTACCTACCACACTTACCTACCACACTTACCTACCACACTTACCTACCACACTTACCTACCACACTTACCTACCACACTTACCTACTGAAATGCACAGAAAGAATGAAAATCTGACAGTCAACATTTCAGAACCACCTGAGAGTGGGGGTTACCCCAGCCACCTACTTCCTGTTTAGGGTTGTTACCCTACACTGGTTGATTTATCCCTTGAGAGTGGGAGGGCATGGTGAAGACCTAATGCACACCATCCTGTTCATGACCCTGGAATGGACGGCAGACACCGATGAAGTAGTAATTCAAAAAGAACACTTGAAGCCAGAGGTGCAGATTTACAAAAGTGTTGCTTATCCCGTGGACAGCTCTGAAAAGTAATCAGGTACTCATCATCATCAGGTGCAGTCTCTGAAATGAAATTTGGCTGCAACAGGCCTCTAAAATATTGTCTATTGCCTTAATGGTGCACTCTGCTAGACTGTAACTTGTCCATCTCATGAGGTTTCCCTCCCTTATGTATCTCTGCTTACTTCTTGATCGCCAGTCCTCAACTCTGACTTCAAGTAATGTTTTCATTAAGAACCAAAAGCAACTTAAAAATTTCTGGAAAACATCAGAAAGAAGGAAGAATTGTTTTTTTTCTGTATACAGTGGAATCCCTCCACTTTCTTTTATAACAAATTTCCCAATATAACACTTCAAAATCCTAAATCATATTTATTATATATTGTTTGTACTGTATATAGAAAATTTCTGTTATACATATTTTGTCGGTCCGGATCAAGCTGTTATAACAGGATTTGACCGTATTATGCTGAAGTCAGCAACATATGCCAGAAGGCACATCACAACAACCAGGCATTATTACATGTATTATCACTAGTGAACGAAAGAAAATATTATTTCAAACCATGAATGAGTGACTTTGCACTACACTACTGTGGATCCCTTGATTTAAATAGATATATGAAACTTCTTTTGTTCTAAATTACTTGATAAAGAAATAAAAATGATTCAACTGTTATATTAAATTGTTTTCCACCTTTTTTTTTCTCCAGTCTGAACTTGACGTATCCTTTTTTCCACAAGTTTTGGTACAGTTAAAGAAAATATATTAATGGCACATTTATTATTATTTGTCAAATTCAGTAGATGGGATTTGAACCAGGTCTGTTCGGCCTCCAGCACTTAATCACCTCACAATGTGGGTTAACATGTTTTCCGAGTTGTGAGGCGAATAGGTGCCAGCTGATTTGGACCTGATTTAGATCCCGTTTACTGCTTTCTGATATTCTTCTACAATCCTTGATGCTACATATATATATATATATATATATATATATATATTATTTGTCAGAAAAATTTTGCAGTGTGTAGTAAAATAAAATCCCATTATAACAACTAGGTCAACTGATGAAATATGAATGTAATAACAAAAACCACTATAAACAGTAGAAACGACAAAGAATAAATATAATTGGGGAGTTTAAAAACTGTTGTAAAATAGAGAAATTTGTGAAAAAGAATGTGCTATAGGGGGACTCCTCTGTCGTGGTTTCAAACATAAAAAAATGCAGCGGTTCATTTTCAAGTAGTTTAATAATGTAATACAACCATCAAGAATGGGTAACCAAATTTCTGATGTGAGAAAATATCAAATTGCTATCAGTGCTACGGTGCATGTGTTCTGCTGCTTACACTTTCAGAAGGGGAATATGCAGATGAGTTTTCCCTCATGAAGATTGAAATTGGTTTTCAAGTTCACATTTGTTTCCTCTTTTTGTCCAGAATGGATACTCTTGATTAAGTTAAGTTAACCCATAGCATTTAGTGTGTGAGATGTTAGCGATCTCACATTTCAGTGGCTCTGCTATATGAGGGCGGTAGTCATCCCCTCTCTCTGTCTTAACTTTCCGGATTAATCCAGTACACAATTAAGGTTGGGTCTACTCAGGAGCCATTGCGATCAGAAAAAAATTTCTGCCTCAACTGGGGAATGAATCCAGGACCACTCATATGCAAAGCCAGTGCGCCAACCACTGCGCTATGCTGCTCCCAAAACTCTTGATTATGTAATGGTGGTAGTAAGATGATAATTTTGATAGAACCCCTTGGGAGTACGAGATTGTCTCTCATACTCTCTAATACCACATGGTGGCGTTTTATATTCAGCTTCAAATGTGTTTTCTCCTAGCATTTATTCTGGTGGGTAATTGTTCAAAAGATTTGCCAAATCCCAGATTACTTATACTGAACGTGGCTGAATGTGCCATAAGCTGGGAGTCTTGTACTAAAGGAGACTACTGTGACTTGGAAGGAGTATCAAGAGGAAGGTCCTGGATGACAGAAGCAGAAGACACCCTACTCAGAGTATCACTACTGTTTGTGAACTGCAGGAAGTGGGAAGAGGCTGTGAATGGGTGACATTTGGCAAAGAGAGAAAATTACTGACAACAGTGGTGATACAAATGGGAAGAGAGTGCCGCGACTGGGCTGCCAATAAAGCAGAGGAAATGATCCAAGAACTCATACTGCAGCACTCGAAGCCACATAATACAATAATTTACACAGACGGCTCAGTAATGTAAGAAACAAACAGGTGCAGTTAGGGTTTCATGGCCTACTAAAATGGCAAGAAATTAACTGAGGAGTCAGCTGCGTACTCCACTACAACATCGAGCATGATAATGGAAATAGAAGCGGTGACAGCAGCTCTCACTTGGCTGACGACTCAACCACCAACAGACGCGGTAATTCTATCGGACTCTCAAAATATGCTGCGCAAGATAGAAAAGTGTATGATCTGAATGGGTCATTCTTCTCAACAATGTGCAGAGCATTACATGGATTTACTGTCCTGGTCAAGCTGGGGTCAGGGGAAACAAAAGAGCCGATGTGTTGGCTGGTAAAGCTTTGGTGAACAGCACCGAGATAAGTCATGGTCATGGATACCCTACGAGAAGACGAGGAGGAAGTCGAACGAGACAATGTACATATTCAGAGAATGGTAGAAATGAGAGTGACTAGAAGTGATGGGAGAAAGTGCTCCCTTTCCAGAGAGATCAAAGGAACATCGCCTGTGTGTTACCGGACCCGAAAGGGGAGCAAAGAATAGCAACACTGTTTACCTTCCATGCATGTCGTAAGAGGCGACTAAGGAGGTTATGGGATGGAGTTGGCTGCCCCATCCCATATAGGATCAGTGACCCAAAGCCATGCTGAAGTCGGATGTGTCAGGCCAAAAGGCGCAGATATCACAGCAATGCTGTAAACCATGACACAACGCATTCCGTTCTCCGGACTACATCCTGCTAATCTGCAGAAGTTTGAGAACGAACGCAGAAGAAGAAGAAGAAAGGAACATGTAATCAGCAACTAACTGGGACACTGAGCATATACACTTTTAGATGGCTGATGGACGGCAAGCAGAGCATATATGGGAATGCCCCCAGTGCTGTGACGCTTGTTCCTAATCAAGAATTACTGTGACTTTCTCGCAATCTCGGGGCATACTGCAGATACAATGGTTGAGTCTCTTCAAGCAGTTAAAACATAGGCCTAAGCAGGCTTCACCAGTGATCAGACCTAAAAGGTAGTCCATCTTCAACCTAGCCCATCCTTTTATAAAACATTTCTCTATTCAACACTTTAAAAAATCTCCAATTATATTTCTTTTTATTGTATGTTCTGTATATAGTGAATTCCTGTACATATTTCTTCAGTCCAAACCAAGTTGTTATAATGGAATTTGACTGTATATAGCAAATTTCTGTTATTACATACATATTTTGTTGGTCTTGACCAAGTTGTTATGTGATTTTACTGTATATAGTAAATTTCTCTTGTTATGTACATATTTTATTGGCCTGGACTCAGTTGTTATAACGGAATTTTACTGTATACAGCAAATTTCTGTTGATACATACACATTTTATTGGTCTGGATGAAGTTATTATGGGATTTGACTATATAACATATTTCTATTGTTACGCACATATTTTATTAGTTCGTACTCAGTTGTTATATTGGAATTTGACTACTGTACACATATTTGTTACTTATTTGATCTTAACTGTTGCCAAGATTGTGTATAATATGGAGACAGTGTACATGATTTTGGATGAGGTCATTGTTAATGGAAGTGCAGCATTTACTAGCAAGGAGAGAGCACTGATTCCTCTTCAACTGTTAGATGCTGGCAACTGAGAGAGAGCTGATTCCACTTCAACTGTTAGATGCTGGCAACTGAGAGAGAGCTGATTCCACTTCAACTGTTAGATGCTGGCAACTGAGAGAGAGCTGATTCCACTTCAACTGTTAGATGCTGGCAACTGACATTAAGATAAATTGCAATATTTGTCACATATACTAGAATGTGGTTCAAACTCTGTGGCCTCCTTTTGGGATCAATTTTTGTTTTGTGCAAGTCACCAAGGTTGGACTTTATTGCTATAAATTTGGTCATTGAATAATTACCTTTATGTGACCCTTGTTAAAGTCTCATAGCCCCCAGGATGGCTATATGCCCCATGCTGAGAACCACTATTATAGATAACAATACACAAAGTGGTATCAGAAAGTTAGGAAATTAAAACTTTACGAACCAATTTTTACAGACAAAAATGTATAAACAATTTTCTTACACCCTCGGTAATGGGAGATAAAAGAATGCTCTAGATTGCTGCTGATCAGCAAAGTGTTAAATTTAGTTGCCATTGACTTAATCCCTTTGGGAATGTATAAAGTGATCCCAGCTCTTCTTTTTTTTCACTTTACACCCCTTTATATCTTGCAGTGTCAGGGGTAGAAGAGTTCTTTTTGTGTGCTTTATATATGTTTGCTTTCGTTGAATCTTTTATTTCTATAATCCATCGTTTGCAAGGTCTCCCCCTGGCTTTGTATCCATCATGTCTGTATAGTAATGCTTTTTGAGGTGCACTGTCTGATGGTAGCCTGAAAGAATGCAAAAACCACTTAATCTGTTGTTTTCTGATGTAATCCATAATTGGCATTGTGTAGACAAGTCATTTCTGTTGTAACAAGTTTCCTTTTGGATTCTACTGTTAATGCCCATATTTGACATTGGTAGTATAGTGATGGTATGATGATCATTTTATATAGTGCAGTTTTGGTGTTCATGCTCACACATTTGTTTTTGAAAATAGGAGACATTTGCCCCAAGATCCGGTATGCTATGTTGCATCTATGTTGGATTTATTTAGTGTTTTCCCCATTCGATGATATGATACTGTGAAGATAGTGAATTTTTTCACCTGTTTATCATCAATTAGAATGGTGATGTTTCTTTCTGTTTTTCCACGATCAAAAGATTGATGGAAGCAGGGTTTTAACCTAAAAAAGGTAATTAAGTTTAGTTTGATTTTGTAACAACTCTTCTTGATTAGAAACTAGCTTCATAGCACATGGTGCATTCCATAAATGCTCAGTTCTCTGTGCCAGCACTCATCTTGGTGTCTGAAGACTCCTGGTCAGGTGTTGATTGCGTGATCTTCGAGGCCTTCCAAAAGATTTACTTTTCCTCCCCCCCCCCCCCCCCCCCCAGATACTCCCAATTCAACCCTGTTTTGGGAAAACCATTAAAGTTTTGTGTTATTTTCTTTTTTGGCTTGTTACCTAGTTCTAATGTCATGTTCTTATTTTTTGAGGGTGAATGAGTCCATCTACAGACTTGAATGGAAATCCTTGTGAAGCCTGGTCAATACTGCTTTAAATGTTTTTGAATGCGATCTAGTGTGTTAAAGTGGATCTACTTAAACCTTTATTTCATAGTGCATGTCTTCAACTGACTGAAATATGCATGCAATTAAAAAACCAGTACTCCAATTAATGAATGTTGTCAAAAAACATGCTGGATGCCTCCAGTATTTGTTAAATTTACACAAAATGTGAAATTAAATCCATTTTTTCCCCAGTAATTTGTTTTGGTTGTTCTCAAAATTCCCACCAGATTCCCATCTTCTTTTTCAGCATTTATTCTCAAACTCCTGCTGGATCTCTGTCATAGCAGGACTATGATCCATTCTAGATTTCCAGCAGGATGTAGTCCAGAGAATGGAAATACATTGTATCGTCATTTTATTTGCGCCAATGGCCCGACACATCCGTCTCGGCAGAGATTCCCACCAAAGGTTCAAGATTTTCAGTAGGTTGTAGTCCAGAAAATGAAAATGTGCTGTCACTGTTTTATTTGTACCAAATGACCAGACACATCCAACTTGAACATTTCAGTCAATTTTTAAATCAAAGAGCAGTCCTTACACAAAGGTAAATATAAAACAGGTTTAGCAATAACACACATCTATAGACAGGTGGAATTCAGCAAGCTATGGAGCAATGATCTTTCAATGTTGTGATTAGGTGAACATTACAGTTGCAGCACATATCCTTTATATACTTTATGATAGGTACAGTGGAATCCCATTTATAACAACTTGGTCTGGGCAGATGAAATATGTATGCAATAACAGAAATTCGCTATATACGATATATGAAATAAAGAATAAAACTAAATGGATATTTTGAAAAGTGTTGAGGTATTTATTGTAAATGTATGCGCTATAACGGGATTCCACTGTACCACTTTTGTCTGGTGCGTGCAGAAATAATGGGATTCCGCTGTACCACTTTGTGTGGTGTGTGGAGAAATATAATAGAACCATAATCATCTCATGACCAATGGCAGATGCAGCAACAGACTTTCACCATTTGTTCAGTCTAACGTGCTAATTGGACCCTGAACATCTAGTTCAGGATGCAGGGAAATAGACAAACTGGAGGTCATAGAACATCTAGTTCAGGATGCAGGGAAATAGACAAACTGGAGGTCATAGTGACTGTATTACCAGAACTATTACTGCAATCTCTATTATTTTTTGATGGTTGTAAAGCTTTGATATAAATTGTAATGTCTGCGGTTGAAATGAGTGTATCTAGGAGGTACATTTTACTTATTCTAATAGTCATTGTCTTCTTTCCATGCATGTTATAGTAGGCAACTAAGAATAGTTTTTTGGGGGGGGGGGATAGGCTTACAATCTGTCACCTATGAAAAACAAATCATCTTTGTCACTGCTTTCTTTTGTCAAACGGTGGCCATAGATAATGAAGAGATACAGACCAGTGGACATTGCACTTTTGTGGCAGGGAATTTTAATGTGCCATCACCATCCCTAGGTGGCAGGGAATTTTAATGTGCCAACACCATCCCTAGGTAGCAGGGAATGTTAATGTGCCATCACCATTCCTAGGTGGCAGGGAATGTTAATATGCCATCACCATCTCTAGGTGGCAGGTAATGTTAATGTGCCATCACCATTTCTAGGTGGCAGGAATGTTAATGTGCCATCACCATCCCTAGGTGGCAGGGAATGTTAATGTGCCATCACCATCCCTAGGTGGCAGGGAACGTTAATGTGCAATCACCATCCATAGGTGGCAGGGAATGTTAATGTGCCATCACCATCCCTAGGTGGCAGGGAATGTTAATGTGCCATCATCATCCCTAGGTGGCAGGGAAATGTTAATGTGCCATCATCATCCCTAGGTGGCAGGGAATGTTAATGTGCCATCATCATCCCTAGGTGGCAGGGAATGTTAATGTGCCATCATCATCCCTAGGTGGCAGGGAAATGTTAATGTGCCATCATCATCCCTAGGTGGCAGGGAATGTTAATGTGCCATCATCATCCCTAGGTGGCAGGGAATGTTAATGTGCCATCATCATCCCTAGGTGGCAGGGAATGTTAATGTGCCATCATCATCCCTAGGTGGCAGGGAATGTTAATGTGCCATCATCATCCCTAGGTGGCAGGGAATGTTAATGTGCCATCATCATCCCTAGGTGGCAGGGAATGTTAATGTGCCATCACTGCAGATGGCTAAACAGATATGACAGAAGAATGATAAATTAGTTGGTCCAGAGATGTGTGTGCTGCACTCCTGGCAGGATGTGATGATTCTAGGATACTGCAGCAATGGAATGCCAATAAACCTTCATTAATCCATTAACAATCCTAACACAGCGAGCACTCCTGGCAGGATGTGATGATTCTAGGATACTGCAGCAATGGAATGCCAATAAACCTTCATTAATCCATTAACAATCCTAACACAGCGAGCACTCCTGGCAGGATGTGATGATTCTAGGATACTGCAGCAATGGAATGCCAATAAACCTTCATTAATCCATTAGCAATCCTAACACAGCGAGCACTCCTGGCAGGATGTGATGATTCTAGGATACTGCAGCAATGGAATGCCAATAAACCTTCATTAATCCATTAACAATCCTAACACAGCGAGCACTCCTGGCAGGATGTGATGATTCTAGGATACTGCAGCAATGGAATACCAATAAACCTTCATTAATCCATTAACAATCCTAACACAGCGATGCCTTGGAGACAACCTTATACGAGTCTGGGTATCATCTCGGTTACGCAACAGAGGAAGTCCTATATTTTTTTCTCAGAAAGGCTATGTGCTGTCAAGAGCTACCTGCTCACAGCTTAAGAGATTACAGTCCAGTTTCGTTATATATAAGAAATTTGAACCACAAAAAATAGAGGCCGCAGTTCTGGTACTCCAGTCACCACAGTCTCGATATATTTCAATGTCTTATGTTTGTGATATCTATAGTATTTAAAACTTGAGATACACGAAGCAATCACTGTTACTTTATTAAAATGAGTATATTGAAAATGAATCTTTGCAGTGTCAAGATTAAATAAATTTACTTGCTAATTAAAATGTTATGTGTGTTATAATTGTTAAATCAATTGTGGCCAAATTCTGGCAAGTGGCCTATTTATTTATGGCATTACAGGCTGATCTAAAACTGCTATATACTGGCCTCCAGAACTCAGAAAACACTACTCGGTGCTCCAAAGAACTAAAATAAAACTTGGAACCATACCACATGAAAAGAACTAAATCTGGCCTGCTAACCCAACAAAGGTTACCCAATTCTTGTTTACGTCAAAAAAGTATTACCAGCATGTTGGGTTATCCATTGCTGATGGAATCATTTCGTATGATCTATCTCCATCTGAAATGTAACAAATTTCCGTATATAACAAAAATTTTCAAAATTCCCAATTATATTTATTGTTTATACTGTATATAGCTACTTTCTGTTATTACATACATATTTTGTCATTCCAAACCTAGTTGTTAAAACGGGATTCCACTGTATTATTCTGATACATTAGTTCCATTTCATTCTGAACCAACTTTTTCATCTTCATTTTATCAGTGTGGTCCTGACAAGGAAATATGTACAGTCAAATTGCAGCTTGGTCTGAACTGGCGGAATATATAATAACAGAAATTTGCTATATACAGTAAAACAATGTATGTATGGCCTTTATCATCTTGCAGATGATCATTAACCTGTAGCAGCCCAATGTTGATATTTTTTGTTTACTCTTGCCATAGACACCTGATATCGACAAATGTTACCATTGAGGTAGCCATTTCTAGTCATGGACAACAATCTTCCATGTTATAACTATGTGCTAGAGTGATTGTCCCTGAATTTTTCGCGCCGATATAAATATCCAGTCGTAATTTGTTGGATCTCTTCAAGTTTGCGAGCCATACTTATGGACCTAACTTCAGTGATGCCATTGTTTGGAAATTCTTCATGGATGATAATTCAGATCAAGATGATTTTAAGGCTTTATTGTTGCAGGTACTGTAGATCAACGTATGGGGTTGAGGGAGATGTTGCAGGGTACTGTAGTTCAACATGTGGGGGTTGAGGGAGATGTTGCAGGGTACTGTAGATCAACGTGTGGGGGTTGAGGGAGATGTTGCAGGGTACTGTAGTTCAACGTGTGGGGGTTGAGGGAGATGTTGCAGGTACTGTAGATCAACGTATGGGGTTGAGGGAGATGTTGCAGGGTACTGTAGTTCAACATGTGGGGGTTGAGGGAGATGTTGCAGGGTACTGTAGATCAACGTATGGGGGTTGAGGGAGATGTTGCAGGGTACTGTAGATCAACGTATGGGGTTGAGGGAGATGTTGCAGGGTACTGTAGATCAACGTGTGGGGGTTGAGGGAGATGTTGCAGGGTACTGTAGATCAACGTGTGGGGGTTGAGGGAGATGTTGCAGGGTACTGTAGTTCAACATATGGGGGTTGAGGGAGATGTTGCAGGGTACTGTAGATCAACATATGGGGGTTGAGGGAGATGTTGCAGGTACTGTAGTTCAACATATGGGGGTTGAGGGAGATGTTGCAGGTACTGTAGATCAACATATGGGGGTTGAGGGAGATGTTGCAGGGTACTGTAGTTCAACGTGTGGGGGTTGAGGGAGATGTTGTAGGTACTGTAGATCAACGTATGGGGGTTGAGGGAGATGTTGTAGGGTACTGTAGATCAACGTGTGGGGGTTGAGGGAGATGTTGCAGGGTACTGTAGTTCAACGTATGGGGGTTGAGGGAGATGTTGTAGGGTACTGTAGATCAACATATGGGGGTTGAGGGAGATGTTGCAGGTACTGTAGTTCAACATATGGGGGTTGAGGGAGATGTTGCAGGTACTGTAGATCAACATATGGGGGGTTGAGGGAGATGTTGCAGGTACTGTAGATCAACATGTGGGGGTTGAGGGAGATGTTGCAGGGTACTGTAGATCAACGTGTGGGGGTTGAGGGAGATGTTGCAGGGTACTGTAGATCAACGTGTGGGGGTTGAGGGAGATGTTGCAGAGTACTGTAGTTCAACATATGGGGGTTGAGGGAGATGTTGCAGGGTACTGTAGATCAACATATGGGGGTTGAGGGAGATGTTGCAGGTACTGTAGTTCAACATATGGGGGTTGAGGGAGATGTTGCAGGTACTGTAGATCAACATATGGGGGTTGAGGGAGATGTTGCAGGGTACTGTAGTTCAACGTGTGGGGTTGAGGGAGATGTTGTAGGTACTGTAGATCAACGTATGGGGGTTGAGGGAGATGTTGCAGGTACTGTAGATCAACGTATGGGGGTTGAGGGAGATGTTGCAGGGTACTGTAGTTCAACGTGTGGGGGTTGAGGGAGATGTTGTAGGTACTGTAGATCAACGTATGGGGGTTGAGGGAGATGTTGCAGGGTACTGTAGATCAACATATGGGGGTTGAGGGAGATGTTGCAGGGTACTGTAGTTCAACGTGTGGGGGTTGAGGGAGATGTTGTAGGTACTGTAGATCAACGTATGGGGGTTGAGGGAGATGTTGCAGGGTACTGTAGATCAACATATGGGGGTTGAGGGAGATGTTGCAGGGTACTGTAGATCAACGTGTGGGGGTTGAGGGAGATGTTGCAGGGTACTGTAGATCAACGTGTGGGGGTTGAGGGAGATGTTGCAGGGTACTGTAGATCAACATATGGGGGTTGAGGGAGATGTTGCAGGGTACTGTAGATCAACATATGGGGGTTGAGGGAGATGTTGCAGGGTACTGTAGATCAACGTGTGGGGGTTGAGGGAGATGTTGTAGGTACTGTAGATCAACGTATGGGGGTTGAGGGAGATGTTGCAGGGTACTGTAGATCAACATATGGGGGTTGAGGGAGATGTTGCAGGTACTGTAGATCAACATATGGGGGTTGAGGGAGATGTTGCAGGTACTGTAGTTCAACATATGGGGGTTGAGGGAGATGTTGCAGGTACTGTAGATCAACATATGGGGGGCTGAGGGAGATGTTGCAGGTACTGTAGATCAACATGTGGGGGTTGAGGGAGATGTTGCAGGGTACTGTAGATCAACGTGTGGGGGTTGAGGGAGATGTTGCAGGGTACTGTAGATCAACGTGTGGGGGTTGAGGGAGATGTTGCAGGTACTGTAGTTCAACATATGGGGGTTGAGGGAGATGTTGCAGGTACTGTAGATCAACATATGGGGGTTGAGGGAGATGTTGCAGGGTACTGTAGTTCAACGTGTGGGGGTTGAGGGAGATGTTGTAGGTACTGTAGATCAACGTATGGGGGTTGAGGGAGATGTTGCAGGTACTGTAGATCAACGTATGGGGGTTGAGGGAGATGTTGCAGGGTACTGTAGTTCAACGTGTGGGGGTTGAGGGAGATGTTGTAGGTACTGTAGATCAACGTATGGGGGTTGAGGGAGATGTTGCAGGGTACTGTAGATCAACATATGGGGGTTGAGGGAGATGTTGCAGGGTACTGTAGTTCAACGTGTGGGGGTTGAGGGAGATGTTGTAGGTACTGTAGATCAACGTATGGGGGTTGAGGGAGATGTTGCAGGGTACTGTAGATCAACATATGGGGGTTGAGGGAGATGTTGCAGGGTACTGTAGATCAACGTGTGGGGGTTGAGGGAGATGTTGCAGGGTACTGTAGATCAACGTGTGGGGGTTGAGGGAGATGTTGCAGGGTACTGTAGATCAACGTGTGGGGGTTGAGGGAGATGTTGCAGGGTACTGTAGTTCAACGTGTGGGGGTTGAGGGAGATGTTGCAGGGTACTGTAGATCAACGTGTGGGGGTTGAGGGAGATGTTGTAGGTACTGTAGATCAACTTATGGGGGTTGAGGGAGATGTTGCAGGGACTGTAGATCAACGTATGGGGGTTGAGGGAGATGTTGCAGGGTACTGTAGTTCAACGTGTGGGGGTTGAGGGAGATGTTGTAGGTACTGTAGATCAACGTATGGGGGTTGAGGGAGATGTTGCAGGGTACTGTAGATCAACGTGTGGGGGTTGAGGGAGATGTTGCAGGGTACTGTAGTTCAACGTGTGGGGGTTGAGGGAGATGTTGCAGGGTACTGTAGATCAACGTGTGGGGGTTGAGGGAGATGTTGTAGGTACTGTAGATCAACTTATGGGGGTTGAGGGAGATGTTGCAGGGTACTGTAGATCAACATATGGGGGTTGAGGGAGATGTTGCAGGGTACTGTAGATCAACGTGTGGGGGTTGAGGGAGATGTTGCAGGGTACTGTAGATCAACGTGTGGGGGTTGAGGGAGATGTTGCAGGGTACTGTAGATCAACGTGTGGGGGTTGAGGGAGATGTTGCAGGGTACTGTAGTTCAACGTGTGGGGGTTGAGGGAGATGTTGCAGGGTACTGTAGTTCAACGTATGGGGGTTGAGGGAGATGTTGCAGGTACTGTAGTTCAACGTATGGGGGTTGAGGGAGATGTTGCAGGGTACTGTAGTTCAACGTATGGGGGTTGAGGGAGATGTTGCAGGGTACTGTAGATCAACATAGGGGGTTGAGGGAGATGTTGCAGGTACTGTAGATCAACATATGGGGGTTGAGGGAGATGTTTCAGGTACTGTAGATCAACATGTGGGGGTTGAGGGAGATGTTGCAGGTACTGTAGATCAACGTATGGGGGTTGAGGGAGATGTTGCAGGGTACTGTAGTTCAACGTGTGGGGGTTGAGGGAGATGTTGCAGGGTACTGTAGTTCAACATGTGGGGGTTGAGGGAGATGTTGCAGGGTACTGTAGATCAACGTATGGGGGTTGAGGGAGATGTTGCAGGGTACTGTAGATCAACATAGGGGGTTGAGGGAGATGTTTCAGGTACTGTAGTTCAACCAATGGGGGTTGAGGGAGATGTTGCAGGGTACTGTAGATGAACATATGGGGTTGAGGGAGATGTTGCAGGGTACTGTAGATGAACATATGGGGTTGAGGGAGATGTTGCAGGGTACTGTAGATGAACATATGGGGTTGAGGGAGATGTTGCAGGGTACTGTAGATGAACATATGGGGTTGAGGGAGATGTTGCAGGGTACTGTAGTTCAACATAGGGGGTTGAGGGAGATGTGGCAGGGTACTGTAGTTCAACATGTGGGGGTTGAGGGAGATGTTGCAGGTACTGTAGTTCAACATGTGGGGGTTGAGGGAGATGTTGCAGGTACTGTAGATGAACATATGGGGTTGAGGGAGATGTTGCAGGGTACTGTAGTTCAACATAGGGGGTTGAGGGAGATGTGGCAGGGTACTGTAGTTCAACATGTGGGGGTTGAGGGAGATGTTGCAGGGTACTGTAGTTCAACATGTGGGGGTTGAGGGAGATGTTGCAGGGTACTGTAGTTCAACATGTGGGGGTTGAGGGAGATGTTGCAGGGTACTGTAGATCAACGTATGGGGGTTGAGGGAGATGTTGCAGGGTACTGTAGTTCAACGTATGGGGGTTGAGGGAGATGTTGCAGGGTACTGTAGTTCAACGTATGGGGGTTGAGGGAGATGTTGCAGGGTACTGTAGTTCAACGTATGGGGGTTGAGGGAGATGTTGCAGGGTACTGTAGTTCAACGTATGGGGGTTGAGGGAGATGTTGCAGGTACTGTAGTTCAACGTATGGGGGTTGAGGGAGATGTTGCAGGTACTGTAGATCAACATAGGGGGTTGAGGGAGATGTTGCAGGGTACTGTAGATCAACATAGGGGTTGAGGGAGATGTTGCAGGTACTGTAGTTCAACGTATGGGGGTTGAGGGAGATGTTGCAGGGTACTGTAGTTCAACGTATGGGGGTTGAGGGAGATGTTGCAGGTACTGTAGATCAACATATGGGGGTTGAGGGAGATGTTGCAGGGTACTGTAGTTCAACGTATGGGGGTTGAGGGAGATGTTGCAGGGTACTGTAGTTCAACGTATGGGGGTTGAGGGAGATGTTGCAGGTACTGTAGATCAACATATGGGGGTTGAGGGAGATGTTGCACGGTTCTGTAGTTCAACGTATAGGGGTTGAGGGAGATGATGCAGGGTACTGTAGTTCAACGTATGGGGGTTGAGGGAGATGTTGCAGGTACTGTAGATCAACATATGGGGGTTGAGGGAGATGTTGCAGGGTACTGTAGTTCAACGTATGGGGGTTGAGGGAGATGTTGCAGGGTACTGTAGTTCAACATAGGGGGTTGAGGGAGATGTTGCAGGTACTGTAGTTCAACATAGGGGTTGAGGGAGATGTTGCAGGGTACTGTAGTTCAAAGTATGGGGGTTGAGGGAGATGTTGCAGGTACTGTAGTTCAACATAGGGGGTTGAGGGAGATGTTGCAGGGTACTGTAGATCAACATATGGGGGTTGAGGGAGATGTTGCAGGTACTGTAGATCAACATGTGGGGTTGAGGGAGATGTTGCAGGGTACTGTAGTTCAACATAGGGGGTTGAGGGAGATGTTGCAGGGCACTGTAGTTCAACATAGGGGGTTGAGGGAGATGTTGCAGGGTACTGTAGATCAACATAGGGGGTTGAGGGAGATGTTGCAGGTACTGTAGATCAACATAGGGGGTTGAGGGAGATGTTGCAGGTACTGTAGATCAACATGTGGGGTTGAGGGAGATGTTGCAGGGTACTGTAGTTCAACATAGGGGGTTGAGGGAGATGTTGCAGGGTACTGTAGTTCAACATAGGGGGTTGAGGGAGATGTTGCAGGGTACTGTAGATCAACATAGGGGGTTGAGGGAGATGTTGCAGGTACTGTAGATCAACATGTGGGGTTGAGGGAGATGTTGCAGGGTACTGTAGTTCAACATAGGGGGTTGAGGGAGATGTTGCAGGGTACTGTAGTTCAACATAGGGGGTTGAGGGAGATGTTGTAGGTACTGTAGATCAACATGTGGGGTTGAGGGAGATGTTGCAGGGTACTGTAGATCAACATATGGGGGTTGAGGGAGATGTTGCAGGTACTGTAGATCAACATGTGGGGTTGAGGGAGATGTTGCAGGGTACTGTAGATCAACATATGGGGGTTGAGGGAGATGTTGCATGTACTGTAGATCAACATAGGGGGTTGAGGGAGATGTTGCAGGTACTGTAGATCAACATGTGGGGGTTGAGGGAGATGTTGCAGGTACTGTAGATCAACATAGGGGGTTGAGGGAGATGTTGCAGGGTACTGTAGATCAACATATGGGGGTTGAGGGAGATGTTGCAGGGTACTGTAGATCAACATATGGGGGTTGAGGGAGATGTTGCAGGTACTGTAGATCAACATGTGGGGTTGAGGGAGATGTTGCAGGGTACTGTAGATCAACATATGGGGGTTGAGGGAGATGTTGCAGGTACTGTAGATCAACATGTGGGGTTGAGGGAGATGTTGCAGGGTACTGTAGTTCAACATGTGGGGGTTGAGGGAGATGTTGCAGGGTACTGTAGATCAACGTATGGGGGTTGAGGGAGATGTTGCAGGGTACTGTAGATCAACATAGGGGGTTGAGGGAGATGTTTCAGGTACTGTAGTTCAACGTATGGGGGTTGAGGGAGATGTTGCAGGGTACTGTAGATGAACATATGGGGTTGAGGGAGATGTTGCAGGGTACTGTAGATGAACATATGGGGTTGAGGGAGATGTTGCAGGGTACTGTAGATGAACATATGGGGTTGAGGGAGATGTTGCAGGGTACTGTAGATGAACATATGGGGTTGAGGGAGATGTTGCAGGGTACTGTAGTTCAACATAGGGGGTTGAGGGAGATGTGGCAGGGTACTGTAGTTCAACATGTGGGGGTTGAGGGAGATGTTGCAGGTACTGTAGTTCAACATGTGGGGGTTGAGGGAGATGTTGCAGGTACTGTAGATGAACATATGGGGTTGAGGGAGATGTTGCAGGGTACTGTAGTTCAACATAGGGGGTTGAGGGAGATGTGGCAGGGTACTGTAGTTCAACATGTGGGGGTTGAGGGAGATGTTGCAGGGTACTGTAGTTCAACATGTGGGGGTTGAGGGAGATGTTGCAGGGTACTGTAGTTCAACATGTGGGGGTTGAGGGAGATGTTGCAGGGTACTGTAGATCAACGTATGGGGGTTGAGGGAGATGTTGCAGGGTACTGTAGTTCAACGTATGGGGGTTGAGGGAGATGTTGCAGGGTACTGTAGTTCAACGTATGGGGGTTGAGGGAGATGTTGCAGGGTACTGTAGTTCAACGTATGGGGGTTGAGGGAGATGTTGCAGGGTACTGTAGTTCAACGTATGGGGGTTGAGGGAGATGTTGCAGGTACTGTAGTTCAACGTATGGGGGTTGAGGGAGATGTTGCAGGTACTGTAGATCAACATAGGGGGTTGAGGGAGATGTTGCAGGGTACTGTAGATCAACATAGGGGTTGAGGGAGATGTTGCAGGTACTGTAGTTCAACGTATGGGGGTTGAGGGAGATGTTGCAGGGTACTGTAGTTCAACGTATGGGGGTTGAGGGAGATGTTGCAGGGTACTGTAGTTCAACGTATGGGGTCTGAGGGAGATGTTGCAGGGTACTGTAGTTCAACGTATGGGGGTTGAGGGAGATGTTGCAGGTACTGTAGATCAACATATGGGGGTTGAGGGAGATGTTGCACGGTACTGTAGTTCAACGTATAGGGGTTGAGGGAGATGATGCAGGGTACTGTAGTTCAACGTATGGGGGTTGAGGGAGATGTTGCAGGTACTGTAGATCAACATATGGGGGTTGAGGGAGATGTTGCAGGGTACTGTAGTTCAACGTATGGGGGTTGAGGGAGATGTTGCAGGGTACTGTAGTTCAACATAGGGGGTTGAGGGAGATGTTGCAGGTACTGTAGTTCAACATAGGGGTTGAGGGAGATGTTGCAGGTACTGTAGATCAACATATGGGGGTTGAGGGAGATGTTGCAGGGTACTGTAGTTCAAAGTATGGGGGTTGAGGGAGATGTTGCAGGTACTGTAGTTCAACATAGGGGGTTGAGGGAGATGTTGCAGGGTACTGTAGATCAACATATGGGGGTTGAGGGAGATGTTGCAGGTACTGTAGATCAACATGTGGGGTTGAGGGATATGTTGCAGGGTACTGTAGTTCAACATAGGGGGTTGAGGGAGATGTTGCAGGGTACTGTAGTTCAACATAGGGGGTTGAGGGAGATGTTGCAGGGTACTGTAGATCAACATAGGGGGTTGAGGGAGATGTTGCAGGTACTGTAGATCAACATAGGGGGTTGAGGGAGATGTTGCAGGTACTGTAGATCAACATGTGGGGTTGAGGGAGATGTTGCAGGGTACTGTAGTTCAACATAGGGGGTTGAGGGAGATGTTGCAGGGTACTGTAGTTCAACATAGGGGGTTGAGGGAGATGTTGCAGGGTACTGTAGATCAACATAGGGGGTTGAGGGAGATGTTGCAGGTACTGTAGATCAACATGTGGGGTTGAGGGAGATGTTGCAGGGTACTGTAGTTCAACATGTGGGGGTTGAGGGAGATGTTGCAGGGTACTGTAGATCAACGTATGGGGGTTGAGGGAGATGTTGCAGGGTACTGTAGATCAACATAGGGGGTTGAGGGAAATGTTTCAGGTACTGTAGTTCAACGTATGGGGGTTGAGGGAGATGTTGCAGGGTACTGTAGATGAACATATGGGGTTGAGGGAGATGTTGCAGGGTACTGTAGTTCAACATAGGGGGTTGAGGGAGATGTTGCAGGGTACTGTAGTTCAACATAGGGGGTTGAGGGAGATGTTGCAGGGTACTGTAGATCAACATAGGGGGTTGAGGGAGATGTTTCAGGTACTGTAGTTCAACGTATGGGGGTTGAGGGAGATGTTGCAGGGTACTGTAGATGAACATATGGGGTTGAGGGAGATGTTGCAGGGTACTGTAGATGAACATATGGGGTTGAGGGAGATGTTGCAGGGTACTGTAGATGAACATATGGGGTTGAGGGAGATGTTGCAGGGTACTGTAGATGAACATATGGGGTTGAGGGAGATGTTGCAGGGTACTGTAGTTCAACATAGGGGGTTGAGGGAGATGTGGCAGGGTACTGTAGTTCAACATGTGGGGGTTGAGGGAGATGTTGCAGGTACTGTAGTTCAACATGTGGGGGTTGAGGGAGATGTTGCAGGTACTGTAGATGAACATATGGGGTTGAGGGAGATGTTGCAGGGTACTGTAGTTCAACATAGGGGGTTGAGGGAGATGTGGCAGGGTACTGTAGTTCAACATGTGGGGGTTGAGGGAGATGTTGCAGGGTACTGTAGTTCAACATGTGGGGGTTGAGGGAGATGTTGCAGGGTACTGTAGTTCAACGTATGGGGGTTGAGGTAGATGTTGCAGGGTACTGTAGTTCAACGTATGGGGGTTGAGGGAGATGTTGCAGGTACTGTAGTTCAACGTATGGGGGTGAGGGAGATGTTGCAGGTACTGTAGATCAACATAGGGGGTTGAGGGAGATGTTGCAGGGTACTGTAGATCAACATAGGGGTTGAGGGAGATGTTGCAGGTACTGTAGTTCAACGTATGGGGGTTGAGGGAGATGTTGCAGGGTACTGTAGTTCAACGTATGGGGGTTGAGGGAGATGTTGCAGGTACTGTAGATCAACATATGGGGGTTGAGGGAGATGTTGCAGGGTACTGTAGTTCAACGTATGGGGGTTGAGGGAGATGTTGCAGGGTACTGTAGTTCAACGTATGGGGGTTGAGGGAGATGTTGCAGGTACTGTAGATCAACATATGGGGGTTGAGGGAGATGTTGCACGGTACTGTAGTTCAACGTATAGGGGTTGAGGGAGATGATGCAGGGTACTGTAGTTCAACGTATGGGGGTTGAGGGAGATGTTGCAGGTACTGTAGATCAACATATGGGGGTTGAGGGAGATGTTGCAGGGTACTGTAGTTCAACGTATGGGGGTTGAGGGAGATGTTGCAGGGTACTGTAGTTCAACATAGGGGGTTGAGGGAGATGTTGCAGGTACTGTAGTTCAACATAGGGGTTGAGGGAGATGTTGCAGGTACTGTAGATCAACATATGGGGGTTGAGGGAGATGTTGCAGGGTACTGTAGTTCAAAGTATGGGGGTTGAGGGAGATGTTGCAGGTACTGTAGTTCAACATAGGGGGTTGAGGGAGATGTTGCAGGGTACTGTAGATCAACATATGGGGGTTGAGGGAGATGTTGCAGGTACTGTAGATCAACATGTGGGGTTGAGGGAGATGTTGCAGGGTACTGTAGTTCAACATAGGGGGTTGAGGGAGATGTTGCAGGGTACTGTAGTTCAACATAGGGGGTTGAGGGAGATGTTGCAGGGTACTGTAGATCAACATAGGGGGTTGAGGGAGATGTTGCAGGTACTGTAGATCAACATAGGGGGTTGAGGGAGATGTTGCAGGTACTGTAGATCAACATGTGGGGTTGAGGAAGATGTTGCAGGGTACTGTAGTTCAACATAGGGGGTTGAGGGAGATGTTGCAGGGTACTGTAGTTCAACATAGGGGGTTGAGGGAGATGTTGCAGGGTACTGTAGATCAACATAGGGGGTTGAGGGAGATGTTGCAGGTACTGTATATCAACATGTGGGGTTGAGGGAGATGTTGCAGGGTACTGTAGTTCAACATAGGGGGTTGAGGGAGATGTTGCAGGGTACTGTAGTTCAACATAGGGGGTTGAGGGAGATGTTGTAGGTACTGTAGATCAACATGTGGGGTTGAGGGAGATGTTGCAGGGTACTGTAGATCAACATATGGGGGTTGAGGGAGATGTTGCAGGTACTGTAGATCAACATGTGGGGTTGAGGGAGATGTTGCAGGTACTGTAGTTCAACATGTGGGGGTTGAGGGAGATGTTGCAGGTACTGTAGATGAACATATGGGGTTGAGGGAGATGTTGCAGGGTACTGTAGTTCAACATAGGGGGTTGAGGGAGATGTGGCAGGGTACTGTAGTTCAACATGTGGGGGTTGAGGGAGATGTTGCAGGGTACTGTAGTTCAACATGTGGGGGTTGAGGGAGATGTTGCAGGGTACTGTAGTTCAACATGTGGGGGTTGAGGGAGATGTTGCAGGGTACTGTAGATCAACGTATGGGGGTTGAGGGAGATGTTGCAGGGTACTGTAGTTCAACGTATGGGGGTTGAGGGAGATGTTGCAGGGTACTGTAGTTCAACGTATGGGGGTTGAGGGAGATGTTGCAGGGTACTGTAGTTCAACGTATGGGGGTTGAGGGAGATGTTGCAGGGTACTGTAGTTCAACGTATGGGGGTTGAGGGAGATGTTGCAGGTACTGTAGTTCAACGTATGGGGGTTGAGGGAGATGTTGCAGGTACTGTAGATCAACAAAGGGGGTTGAGGGAGATGTTGCAGGGTACTGTAGATCAACATAGGGGTTGAGGGAGATGTTGCAGGTACTGTAGTTCAACGTATGGGGGTTGAGGGAGATGTTGCAGGGTACTGTAGTTCAACGTATGGGGGTTGAGGGAGATGTTGCAGGTACTGTAGATCAAAATATGGGGGTTGAGGGAGATGTTGCAGGGTACTGTAGTTCAACGTATGGGGGTTGAGGGAGATGTTGCAGGGTACTGTAGTTCAACGTATGGGGGTTGAGGGAGATGTTGCAGGTACTGTAGATCAACATATGGGGGTTGAGGGAGATGTTGCACGGTACTGTAGTTCAACGTATAGGGGTTGAGGGAGATGATGCAGGGTACTGTAGTTCAACGTATGGGGGTTGAGGGAGATGTTGCAGGTACTGTAGATCAACATATGGGGGTTGAGGGAGATGTTGCAGGGTACTGTAGTTCAACGTATGGGGGTTGAGGGAGATGTTGCAGGGTACTGTAGTTCAACATAGGGGGTTGAGGGAGATGTTGCAGGTACTGTAGTTCAACATAGGGGTTGAGGGAGATGTTGCAGGTACTGTAGATCAACATATGGGGGTTGAGGGAGATGTTGCAGGGTACTGTAGTTCAAAGTATGGGGGTTGAGGGAGATGTTGCAGGTACTGTAGTTCAACATAGGGGGTTGAGGGAGATGTTGCAGGGTACTGTAGATCAACATATGGGGGTTGAGGGAGATGTTGCAGGTACTGTAGATCAACATGTGGGGTTGAGGGAGATGTTGCAGGGTACTGTAGTTCAACATAGGGGGTTGAGGGAGATGTTGCAGGGTACTGTAGTTCAACATAGGGGGTTGAGGGAGATGTTGCAGGGTACTGTAGATCAACATAGGGGGTTGAGGGAGATGTTGCAGGTACTGTAGATCAACATAGGGGGTTGAGGGAGATGTTGCAGGTACTGTAGATCAACATGTGGGGTTGAGGGAGATGTTGCAGGGTACTGTAGTTCAACATAGGGGGTTGAGGGAGATGTTGCAGGGTACTGTAGTTCAACATAGGTGGTTGAGGGAGATGTTGCAGGGTACTGTAGATCAACATAGGGGGTTGAGGGAGATGTTGCAGGTACTGTATATCAACATGTGGGGTTGAGGGAGATGTTGCAGGGTACTGTAGTTCAACATAGGGGGTTGAGGGAGATGTTGCAGGGTACTGTAGTTCAACATAGGGGGTTGAGGGAGATGTTGTAGGTACTGTAGATCAACATGTGGGGTTGAGGGAGATGTTGCAGGGTACTGTAGATCAACATATGGGGGTTGAGGGAGATGTTGCAGGTACTGTAGATCAACATGTGGGGTTGAGGGAGATGTTGCAGGGTACTGTAGATCAACATATGGGGTTGAGGGAGATGTTGCATGTACTGTAGATCAACATAGGGGGTTGAGGGAGATGTTGCAGGTACTGTAGATCAACATGTGGGGGTTGAGGGAGATGTTGCAGGTACTGTAGATCAACATAGGGGGTTGAGGGAGATGTTGCAGGGTACTGTAGATCAACATATGGGGGTTGAGGGAGATGTTGCAGGGTACTGTAGATCAACATATGGGGGTTGAGGGAGATGTTGCAGGTACTGTAGATCAACATGTGGGGTTGAGGGAGATGTTGCAGGGTACTGTAGATCAACATATGGGGGTTGAGGGAGATGTTGCAGGTACTGTAGATCAACATGTGGGGTTGAGGGAGATGTTGCAGGGTACTGTAGATCAACATATGGGGGTTGAGGGAGATGTTGCATGTACTGTAGATCAACATAGGGGGTTGAGGGAGATGTTGCAGGTACTGTAGATCAACATGTGGGGGTTGAGGGAGATGTTGCAGGTACTGTAGATCAACATAGGGGGTTGAGGGAGATGTTGCAGAGTACTGTAGATCAACATATGGGGGTTGAGGGAGATGTTGCAGTGTACTGTAGATCAACATATGGGGGTTGAGGGAGATGTTGCAGGGTACTGTAGATCAACATATGGGGGTTGAGGGAGATGTTGCAGGGTACTGTAGATCAACATATGGGGGTTGAGGGAAATGTTGCAGGTACTGTAGATCAACATATGGGGGTTGAGGGAGATGTTGCAGGTACTGTAGATCAACATAGGGGGTTGAGGGAGATGTTGCAGGTACTGTAGATCAACATGTGGGGTTGAGGGAGATGTTGCAGGGTACTGTAGATCAACATATGGGGGTTGAGGGAGATGTTGCATGTACTGTAGATCAACATAGGGGGTTGAGGGAGATGTTGCAGGTACTGTAGATCAACATGTGGGGGTTGAGGGAGATGTTGCAGGTACTGTAGATCAACATAGGGGGTTGAGGGAGATGTTGCAGGGTACTGTAGATCAACATATGGGGGTTGAGGGAGATGTTGCAGGGTACTGTAGATCAACATATGGGGGTTGAGGGAGATGTTGCAGGGTACTGTAGATCAACATATGGGGGTTGAGGGAGATGTTGCAGGGTACTGTAGATCAACATATGGGGGTTGAGGGAAATGTTGCAGGTACTGTAGATCAACATATGGGGGTTGAGGGAGATGTTGCAGGGTACTGTAGATCAACATAGGGGGTTGAGGGAGATGTTGCAGGGTACTGTAGTTCAACATATGGGGGTTGAGGGAGATGTTGCAGGTACTGTAGATCAACATATGGGGGTTGAGGGAGATGTTGCACGGTACTGTAGTTCAACGTATAGGGGTTGAGGGAGATGATGCAGGGTACTGTAGTTCAACGTATGGGGGTTGACGGAGATGTTGCAGGTACTGTAGATCAACATATGGGGGTTGAGGGAGATGTTGCAGGGTACTGTAGTTCAACGTATGGGGGTTGAGGGAGATGTTGCAGGGTACTGTAGTTCAACATAGGGGGTTGAGGGAGATGTTGCAGGTACTGTAGTTCAACATAGGGGTTGAGGGAGATGTTGCAGGTACTGTAGATCAACATATGGGGGTTGAGGGAGATGTTGCAGGGTACTGTAGTTCAAAGTATGGGGGTTGAGGGAGATGTTGCAGGTACTGTAGTTCAACATAGGGGGTTGAGGGAGATGTTGCAGGGTACTGTAGATCAACATATGGGGGTTGAGGGAGATGTTGCAGGTACTGTAGATCAACATGTGGGGTTGAGGGAGATGTTGCAGGGTACTGTAGTTCAACATAGGGGGTTGAGGGAGATGTTGCAGGGTACTGTAGTTCAACATAGGGGGTTGAGGGAGATGTTGCAGGGTACTGTAGATCAACATAGGGGGTTGAGGGAGATGTTGCAGGTACTGTAGATCAACATAGGGGTTTGAGGGAGATGTTGCAGGTACTGTAGATCAACATGTGGGGTTGAGGGAGATGTTGCAGGGTACTGTAGTTCAACATAGGGGGTTGAGGGAGATGTTGCAGGGTACTGTAGTTCAACATAGGTGGTTGAGGGAGATGTTGCAGGGTACTGTAGATCAACATAGGGGGTTGAGGGAGATGTTGCAGGTACTGTATATCAACATGTGGGGTTGAGGGAGATGTTGCAGGGTACTGTAGTTCAACATAGGGGGTTGAGGGAGATGTTGCAGGGTACTGTAGTTCAACATAGGGGGTTGAGGGAGATGTTGTAGGTACTGTAGATCAACATGTGGGGTTGAGGGAGATGTTGCAGGGTACTGTAGATCAACATATGGGGGTTGAGGGAGATGTTGCAGGTACTGTAGATCAACATGTGGGGTTGAGGGAGATGTTGCAGGGTACTGTAGATCAACATATGGGGTTGAGGGAGATGTTGCATGTACTGTAGATCAACATAGGGGGTTGAGGGAGATGTTGCAGGTACTGTAGATCAACATGTGGGGGTTGAGGGAGATGTTGCAGGTACTGTAGATCAACATAGGGGGTTGAGGGAGATGTTGCAGGGTACTGTAGATCAACATATGGGGGTTGAGGGAGATGTTGCAGGGTACTGTAGATCAACATATGGGGGTTGAGGGAGATGTTGCAGGTACTGTAGATCAACATGTGGGGTTGAGGGAGATGTTGCAGGGTACTGTAGATCAACATATGGGGGTTGAGGGAGATGTTGCAGGTACTGTAGATCAACATGTGGGGTTGAGGGAGATGTTGCAGGGTACTGTAGATCAACATATGGGGGTTGAGGGAGATGTTGCATGTACTGTAGATCAACATAGGGGGTTGAGGGAGATGTTGCAGGTACTGTAGATCAACATATGGGGGTTGAGGGAGATGTTGCAGGTACTGTAGATCAACATAGGGGGTTGAGGAAGATGTTGCAGAGTACTGTTGATCAACATATGGGGGTTGAGGGAGATGTTGCAGTGTACTGTAGATCAACATATGGGGGTTGAGGGAGATGTTGCAGGGTACTGTAGATCAACATATGGGGGTTGAGGGAGATGTTGCAGGGTACTGTAGATCAACATATGGGGGTTGAGGGAAATGTTGCAGGTACTGTAGATCAACATATGGGGGTTGAGGGAGATGTTGCAGGTACTGTAGATCAACATAGGGGGTTGAGGGAGATGTTGCAGGTACTGTAGATCAACATGTGGGGTTGAGGGAGATGTTGCAGGGTACTGTAGATCAACATATGGGGGTTGAGGGAGATGTTGCATGTACTGTAGATCAACATAGGGGGTTGAGGGAGATGTTGCAGGTACTGTAGATCAACATGTGGGGGTTGAGGGAGATGTTGCAGGTACTGTAGATCAACATAGGGGGTTGAGGGAGATGTTGCAGGGTACTGTAGATCAACATATGGGGGTTGAGGGAGATGTTGCAGGGTACTGTAGATCAACATATGGGGGTTGAGGGAGATGTTGCAGGGTACTGTAGATCAACATATGGGGGTTGAGGGAGATGTTGCAGGGTACTGTAGATCAACATATGGGGGTTGAGGGAAATGTTGCAGGTACTGTAGATCAACATATGGGGGTTGAGGGAGATGTTGCAGGGTACTGTAGATCAACATAGGGGGTTGAGGGAGATGTTGCAGGGTACTGTAGTTCAACATATGGGGGTTGAGGGAGATGTTGCAGGGTACTGTAGTTCAACATAGGGGGTTGAGGGAGATGTTGCAGGGTACTGTAGATCAACATATGGGGGTTGAGGGAGATGTTGCAGGGTACTGTAGATCAACATAGGGGGTTGAGGGAGATGTTGCAGGGTACTGTAGTTCAACATATGGGGGTTGAGGGAGATGTTGCAGGGTACTGTAGATCAACGTAGGGGGTTGAGGGAGATGTTGCAGGGTACTGTAGTTCAACATATGGGGGTTGAGGGAGATGTTGCAGGGTACTGTAGATCAACGTAGGGGGTTGAGGGAGATGTTGCAGGGTACTGTAGATCAACATATGGGGGTTGAGGGAGATGTTGCAGGGTACTGTAGATCAACGTAGGGGGTTGAGGGAGATGTTGCAGGGTACTGTAGATCAACATATGGGGGTTGAGGGAGATGTTGCAGGGTACTGTAGATCAACATATGGGGGTTGAGGGAGATGTTGCAGGGTACTGTAGATCAACATATGGGGGTTGAGGGAAATGTTGCAGGGTACTGTAGTTCAACATATGGGGGTTGAGGGAGATGTTGCAGGGTACTGTAGATCAACATATGGGGGTTGAGGGAGATGTTGCAGGGTACTGTAGATCAACATATGGGGGTTGAGGGAGATGTTGCAGGGTACTGTAGATCAACATATGGGGGTTGAGGGAAATGTTGCAGGTACTGTATATCAACATATGGGGGTTGAGGGAGATGTTGCAGGGTACTGTAGATCAACATAGGGGGTTGAGGGAGATGTTGCAGGGTACTGTAGTTCAACATATGGGGGTTGAGGGAGATGTTGCAGGGTACTGTAGTTCAACATAGGGGGTTGAGGGAGATGTTGCAGGGTACTGTAGATCAACATATGAGGGTTGAGGGAGATGTTGCAGGGTACTGTAGATCAACATAGGGGGTTGAGGGAGATGTTGCAGGGTACTGTAGTTCAACATATGGGGGTTGAGGGAGATGTTGCAGGGTACTGTAGATCAACGTAGGGGGTTGAGGGAGATGTTGCAGGGTACTGTAGATCAACATATGGGGGTTGAGGGAGATGTTGCAGGGTACTGTAGATCAACGTAGGGGGTTGAGGGAGATGTTGCATGGTACTGTAGTTCAACATAGGGGGTTGAGGGAGATGTTGCAGGGTACTGTAGATCAACATATGGGGGTTGAGGGAGATGTTGCAGGGTACTGTAGTTCAACATATGGGGGTTGAGGGAGATGTTGCAGGGTACTGTAGATCAACGTAGGGGGTTGAGGGAGATGTTGCAGGGTACTGTATATCAACATATGGGGCTTGAGGGAGATGTTGCAGGGTACTGTAAATCAACGTAGGGGGTTGAGGGAGATGTTGCAGGGTACTGTAGATCAACATATGGGGGTTGAGGGAGATGTTGCAGGGTACTGTAGATCAACATATGGGGGTTGAGGGAAATGTTGCAGGTACTGTAGATCAACATATGGGGGTTGAGGGAGATGTTGCAGGGTACTGTAGATCAACATAGGGGGTTGAGGGAGATGTTGCAGGGTACTGTAGTTCAACATATGGGGGTTGAGGGAGATGTTGCAGGGTACTGTAGTTCAACATAGGGGGTTGAGGGAGATGTTGCAGGGTACTGTAGATCAACATATGGGGGTTGAGGGAGATGTTGCAGGGTACTGTAGATCAACATAGGGGGTTGAGGGAGATGTTGCAGGGTACTGTAGTTCAACATATGGGGGTTGAGGGAGATGTTGCAGGGTACTGTAGATCAACGTAGGGGGTTGAGGGAGATGTTGCAGGGTACTGTAGATCAACATATGGGGGTTGAGGGAGATGTTGCAGGGTACTGTAGATCAACGTAGGGGGTTGAGGGAGATGTTGCAGGGTACTGTAGTTCAACATAGGGGGTTGAGGGAGATGTTGCAGGGTACTGTAGATCAACATATGGGGGTTGAGGGAGATGTTGCAGGGTACTGTTGTTCAACATATGGGGGTTGAGGGAGATGTTGCAGGGTACTGTAGATCAACGTAGGGGGTTGAGGGAGATGTTGCAGGGTACTGTAGATCAACATATGGGGGTTGAGGGAGATGTTGCAGGGTACTGTAGATCAACGTAGGGGGTTGAGGGAGATGTTGCAGGGTACTGTAGATCAACATATGGGGGTTGAGGGAGATGTTGCAGGGTACTGTAGATCAACATATGGGGGTTGAGGGAGATGTTGCAGGGTACTGTAGATCAACATATGGGGGTTGAGGGAAATGTTGCAGGGTACTGTAGTTCAACATATGGGGGTTGAGGGAGATGTTGCAGGGTACTGTAGATCAACATATGGGGGTTGAGGGAGATGTTGCAGGGTACTGTAGATCAACGTAGGGGGTTGAGGGAGATGTTGCAGGGTACTGTAGATCAACATATGGGGGTTGAGGGAGATGTTGCAGGGTACTGTAGATCAACATATGGGGGTTGAGGGAGATGTTGCAGGGTACTGTAGATCAACATAGGGGGGTGAGGGAGATGTTGCAGGGTACTGTAGATCAACGTAGGGGGTTGAGGGAGATGTTGCAGGGTACTGTAGATCAACATATGGGGGTTGAGGGAGATGTTGCAGGGTACTGTAGATCAACGTAGGGGGTTGAGGGAGATGTTGCAGGGTACTGTAGATCAACATATGGGGGTTGATGGAGATGTTGCAGGGTACTGTAGATCAACGTAGGGGGTTGAGGGAGATGTTGCAGGGTACTGTAGATCAACATATGGGGGTTGAGGGAGATGTTGCAGGGTACTGTAGATCAACATATGGGGGTTGAGGGAGATGTTGCAGGGTACTGTAGATCAACATAGGGGGTTGAGGGAGATGTTGCAGGGTACTGTAGATCAACATATGGGGGTTGAGGGAGATGTTGCAGGGTACTGTAGATCAACATAGGGGGTTGAGGGAGATGTTGCAGGTACTGTAGATCAACATAGGGGGTTGAGGGAGATGTTGCAGGGTACTGTAGATCAACATAGGGGGTTGAGGGAGATGTTACAGGTACTGTAGATCAATGTATGGGGGTTGAGGGAGATGTTGCAGGGTACTGTAGATCAATGTATGGGGGGTTGAGGGAGATGTTGCAGGGTACTGTAGATCAATGTATGGGGGTTGAGGGAGATGTTGCAGGGTACTGTAGATCAACATAGGGGGTTGAGGGAGATGTTGCAGGGTACTGTAGATCAATGTATGGGGGTTGAGGAAGATGTTGCAGCTACTGTAGATCAACATAGGGGGTTGAGGGAGATGTTGCAGGGTACTGTAGATCAACGTATGGGGGTTGAGGAAGATGTTGCAGCTACTGTAGATCAACATATGGGGGTTGAGGGAGATGTTGCAGCTACTGTAATTCAACATATGGGGGTTGAGGGAGATGTGGCAGCTACTGTAGATCAACGTATGGGGGTTGAGGGAGATGTGGGGGTTAAGGGGGATGTTGATAATATTTAATAGCGATGTTAATGCTGTCATTTATAATGAGGTATTTGATGAGCCAGGTTTTCTACAGATAGGTCTATAGATGACCTTGAAATTGTTAGTCCTTTGTGTGCATTAGTCCACACTGCCCATGTTGGTTGTTCACAACACTGACACACACAAGCGAACAACACCTCAAAACCATATCCAACACCCACTTATCTCTTTTGTCTCAGAATTTGAAATCAATAACTCAACAAATAAAACTTATGCCACAAAAACCAAATGTGCAGGAAAAAAACAAGTCATAAAAATGGCCGGGTGCCAGATGAAGTGTACATTATTTTTCTCTGGGTTGCTACAGGTTAAACAAAAAGAAGAAGCAATCTGTATAATATTTTCTCAGGAATGGGCACTCCTTAAGCGATCGTATCACAGCAAAAGAAGATTTTTGTTTGCGCCTCTCTTTTTTCTTCCATATCTATTAAACATATTTCTGAACAATTCTGCTCCTGCACACAGGTTCTGCCTACAGGCATCTCAAGTTTTGGCTGTGTTTTCCCAGTTAGTTTTTGGATTCTATGTGGAAGTATTTCATTGAGGGCTTACATATGCCTTTATACCTCAGCATTGGTGTACCACCTTCAGCAAGTTCCCCGAATAGTCCTTTTTTTGGAATGTGGCAGTTTGGCATTCTGTGGAAGTGACCCAACCAATGCAATCTTTTTATATTAAGTGTTTCATAACAGATTGTAGCTGAGTGCGGCGTAACACTTCCATGTTGGTGATTTTGTCATGCCATTTAATGTTTAGAATCTTGCGGAGACATCTAAGATGAAAGGTATTAAGTCTCCTTTCATGTTTTGTGTAGGCAGTCCATGTTTCAGATCTGTGGTATAGTGTACTTAACACACGTTTTAAAAATCTATATCTTTGTTTTCAATTTTAGCTTATGATTTTTCCAAGCTCACTTTGACAGTCCGCCAAAAATAGTAGCTGCTTTCTTTATACGTGCATTTATTTTATTATCTAGGGTTAGGATAGGTGTTATTGTGGATTCTAGGTAACAAAGGTTGTCACCTTGCTTTATATGAGTATTAGTTAATTGATATTTGTTGGTACTGTATATCCTTGACACAGTTTTAAGTACAAACAATAAAGAATAAATATAATTGGAATGTTTTAAAGTTTTATTAAAAAAACTATGAATACTGCATGTTTCCCTTTCGAGAGTTGTAGGGAGGCAGTATGTGTAGATGCGTGATATAGCACACATGCTCTTGTTGTCACTACATCATGTACCGGTTTTTAAATTTATCCCCAGGCAGAAAAAAACCCCAGTCCTTAGTGGTTTTAACTATAATTTTAAACCCATTTCCTCATGGATGTGAGATCAATCTCTAACTTCTCGGTTATGTGCTACACTTAACTTAAAAGTAGTCAACTGATATAGTAACAGTTACAGCTCAGGAGTAGAATATAAGCGACTATTTTTATTTTTGACTTGCAAGCAAATTTGACACACATTGAGGATATACAAATCTGACGCACATTGAGGATATACAAATTTGACACACATTGAGGATATACAAATCTGACACACATTGAGTATATACAAATCTGACACACATTGAGGATATACAAATCTGACACACATTGAGGATATACAAATTTGACACACATTGAGGATATACAAATCTGACACACATTGAGGATATACAAATGCTGAGAATGTTGGTGAAAGGTTTTTTTTTTATTAATATGTTACAATTATGGCAAAAGTCTGTGTAGGGCAGTTCCTTCTAGTTATAAATGTGATACTTTGGTTTGACTTGGTAGGTGTTACTGAACTTGACATATTTATTTCTCAGCTGATGGTTTAATTACCTGCCTGTTGGGGATTCAGTGAACAGGAACACACTGGACAAACATTAGAATTTACATGAGAATTGTACAACTGAAAATCATTACAGCAATTATATAAACTTTCTACTGAATTATTCAGTGCTAGTGCAGATTTCAAACAAAAGTCTGCAAAATTCATTATATTAAAAATTCATTGTGAATTACTGCACACATTTTACAGGTGTATTATTGCTCATTTAGCAGTCACATTTCTTTCAAATACTTCCTACAGTATCAAACTTGTTAACATATTATACGAAATAAATTTCAAAAATAAAATATTAATGCACCATTAACACTATTGGAACTTATTTTGATTGATAAATAATATTGCAGAAATGCTATAAACCATGACACAGCACATTCCGTTCTCCAGACTACATCCTGCTAATCTGCAGTAGTTTAATAACGAATGCAGAAGAAGAAGATTGATAAATATATGTTTTGTTATAATATGATTGAATTATACCATGACGATATTTAGATTGTAAGCAAATTAATTTTTTGTAGCATGCACTAACTTTTTTGGTGTAATGATAATTTATCAATTTATTTTACAATTTTAAATGATATATTAAAAGTACCACTTATGGTGAGATATACTAATTTCAACTGCGGACGTTAGACAAACTATGTTATAATCAGAACGTTTAACTATCAAGAAATTCAGGAATTGGGGTTCAATACAAGGATCAGTGACCACATCATATGACAACATACCAACATTTTAATGTCATATGCCATTGCGTAGAGCTTCCATTACTCTGACATTTGAAAGATGTAACACTTTGAATATCGATCTAGCGATTCCATCCCCTACTCAGTGTTTTTGGTAGCATATCCTATTCAACACGTGGACATCAACCCAGCTATTTTTGGTTTTAGTGATTTTCTCATTTACACACTCAGTGTGTAGCGCGCATATCGAGTGATCAGGTTCTCTCATCGCATAACGTGTAGAACATTGGCTGTGTTGGTATATGCGTCTTTATCAGAATTTTGTTCCTTTAAATTATGTTAGCTGTTTGTTCTTTAGAAACCTGGTCACTAATCCTTGTAGAGTATCGGAAGTGATTCTGGCAATCCAACAACCAAAATCTCCAAGATATTCCTAGTGTTAATCACTAGTGGAGGTTGTGATATACGTAATCCTACCATTGGTTAGATTTGATTAAGGAAAACTTCACCTCTTATGGTGAAGTACGCTTCTTTTAACCATGGAAAGTTAGTTCAATTTGGTTATATCAGAGCATTACAACTATCAAATAATAGTGCAGGTCTGTAATCCAATTACCACAGCCTCTGGGTTTTATATGTTATATATGAAATGACAATATAATAAGGAATTTTTGTTTTAAAATAAAAATAATAAAGTAAAATATTCTGCAATCAATAAGTTCAGTTTGAAAATGAAAAAAATATTTTGGAGTGTGTGCTTGATGAGAAAATGTATGTGAATTGATATAAATAACATTAGAAATATACTGTACGTCGGCATAATAATTAATGTAAGTCCTTTCTTGTCGTGCTTGAAACTCCTGACCCGTTCATGGTCATAAAATTACCTGTTGTGTCAAACTGGTGACATCTCCCATTTTTTTTTCTTGACATTGGAGTTTTATCTTTCATTAAAACCAAGAGAGCACAATAGATCTACAATGTGTTCAGCAATTTAAACATTAATTTAACAGACAAAATATTCATTTTGTTCTGCAATGTGCGGTATACAAATAATTAAACTAAAATGTACCTCATATAGTGAGAATATTTACTTTCAACTATGGGTGTTAGTCCAGTTTGGCCATAAAAAACGAATGAATGATAGCGTCCTTAGCTTATATATTTTAAATAAGTATAAATAAAACAAGGTCTGATAAAAGCTATACAACACGTGTCAAGATATGCAACATGCTTTCTGTTGTAAAAAAAATCCACAGTGGAAGGTATTTACATTTTACAGAGTGATTTATGTCAAAGTTCCTTATAAATTGCACCGGGTGTTATTTCATCTAGTTAGTACAGTGGAATCTCTATATAACAAATACTTTTATAACAAATTTCCTATGTAACAACACTTTTCAAAATTCCCAATTATATTTATTCTTTATACTGTAGGCCCACATAGCAAATTTCTGTTATAACATATATATTTATTTGGCTCGGAACAAGCTATAATGGGATTCCACTGTAGTTAATCTTCCTTTTGCGCTTTAACAGAAGTTTTAATAGGGTTACACCACTCTTTGAAAACCAAAGTTTAGCACATAGAAAGGGAGATAACATATTTTGTGCTTGTGGGTGGATTGCGAAAAAGAACCGCCTTTTGAAATGGAGTGCAATAGGACCACAAGTCTACGAGAATATTGCAACATAAACTTCTTTCAGAAGGTCGCAAGTACACTGCAATATTAGATTCGCACAACTCTTTATGTGAAGTTGCTAAATAACCACAGAGATCCACCCACCAGTAAGCCTGTAAATTCTCCAATTTACAGTGTCCTCAATACTTTTGCTACCATTGATGTCAAAAGTCATTGACACACAAAGTCCCTTTCACTGCCACAGATGACTTGTCTTCTATGAATATGATCTTTTATAATTGGGAAATTTTCCTGACCCATTATCTGTGTTATTCAGTGTGGGTTTCCTGTTTATTACAAATGTCATTCCAACATGGTGGCTCCCGCCGCTCTGACACATCACAGGTATTTAGTGTAGGATTTCCTGTTTATTACAAATGTAATTCCAATATAGTGGCACCCGTTATTGGTTCGATTAAATGCAGATAATAGTAGATTTAATGATTTTATTGAATTTTGTCAATGAATACTTCAAAATAGATGATGTAGACGATGACAGTCCAAAGTGACGCTGATTTGGATTGTTTAACAAGTTATAGGGATAAAACAAACTCAGAATTAGATAAATAATTGGACTATGATTCAAGCAATGATGGTCATAGATTGATATGATAGTTGTATGGGTCCAAGCAGCAAGTTATGGGGCATGCACATAGAAAAGGAAAGCATGGCACTGCCATTATTAGATAAAATCATTCATAAATTAATTGGAAATGAAACTTTTTTTGGTAAAAGCTTGAGATAAAAGTTTGTGGAAAACTTGTTCTTATCTGAATGTCTTCTAAATGTTTCAAAGCTTTTAATATTATCGATTGATTTTTTAATATTTACTTAAAATTATTAGTTTTAAAATTAAACTCATCATACTTTTTAAAAAAAACAGCAGTCGTCTATGTCGGGTCATTGACAAAAAATAAAACGGAGACAACACATTTCTTCTCTCTGGACTAGATCCAGCTGGAAATTTATCAGGACAATTGTTCAGATATAAGAGAGATCAGGTGTGAGTTCGAGAAATAATTAACAAAAAAAAACTATAAAAATACGTGGCTGTGGGAAATATTTGGTATAAAATGGTGCTGCCGCGAAAGTGAACCCCTTACGGATAAAATAGAATGAATAAGCAAATACCCGTAACCTATACACATTGCGGCACACAAAAATTATGTCACAAGAATGCGTTACCGCATGCTGGAAATACATAAGTAATAGTATGACTGCACATAGTACATGATGGGAAGAATATGTTATGTATTATACTAATGTACTGTGAGCAGGAAGGTTAATTAGCCATTTGTAGACTGCAGCCTTGATATGTTATTATCTGTTGTCATCATTGACAATTCCCACCTGTAAATGAAAAAAAAACAATAACTATATTATCATAAAGTTTATAACTGTATCTCTCTGTGTAAGGAAATTTGGTTCACGTGGAACAAAATAATACCTGCCTGTAATATGCGTCTGAATCTGGTGTGAGTGGATTCATTAGAATGTATTAGATGGAAAGTGCAGATGATATAATTTCATGTATTTATTTTTGTGTTTTCAGTGTAGGGAAAAGAATGACAAGTTTATTAACACTATCCCCACTAAGCAATTTCCCTATTGTCACAACCACTGTTCTCGATAAGCTGTGCCACAGTGTGCAAAGCACACACATTTTTTATATATGGCATGTAGTTTAGTCTTGGCTCAGCTCACAAGACTTACCTATAGAAATGTGTGTAAAGGTTCCTAAAATAAAAAATACAACTGTTTTAAATAGAAGATTAACTTTTTCTAAGTAGAAGATTTGCCCAGATGAAGTGGTGTTTGAAATTTATCAGCTCACAGAGACAGATTTATGCTGACAAGCACTCTTGTCTTAGAGAGAACATTAGTCACAAGCCTATTACTAAGATAAAGGGAAAAAAAGTACAGCAAATTGTCGACACAATGGAATACCTCTATAATGCATTCTTTTATAACAAAGTTACCTATATAACAACATTTTTCAAAATTCCACAATTATATTTATTCGATATTGTTTGTACTGAATATAGTGAAGTTTTATTACATACATGAACAGACATATTTTGTCTGCCCGAACCACGTTGTTATAAAGGGATTCCACCGCATAATGATTTTTAAAAAAACATTTTCTTTATAACGGTTTGTCTTATCACACTCAGACTTGGCTGATCAAAAGAGAAGTGAACAGTGTCAAATGAAACTGTATCAAAAATATTTAATACTTATACATTTAAAAAAATAAACTGTCAAACCAAACATTAATGAGGGAAAAATATTTATCTTCACGTGTGCAAATACGAATAATATCCTCCATTGCGAACAAGTCATCAGTCTGACTTGATATTATTGTGATATAAACATAAAACCTGAACTACTTATGAGTCATAGTTTTAAATTAACCCTCGGCAGACTCAAAATTGAATATCATTTTAGCGAATCAAGTAAAATAAAGCGTCACTAGTGTTCCACCATTAAAGGCATCGACTAGTTGTCAAATGATTACGGTGAATGAATGCATTTAATATTAATTAAAAAGGAAAACTTTTTTCAACAAACATGAAAGGTTGTCAAGTGACATATTCTTTCTAGTAATTGTCTTCATCTTGGACATTCTGAACGCTTTTCTGTCAGTTATTTTCGAGCAGGTATTTTTTTTTACAATTAGATGCTCCTGCATTTACTAGTGTTAGTTGATGCCTGAGGAAAGGTCCCCCTCAGCTGCATCATCACTCAATTCTGAATCAGAATTTTCATCAAAGCTAACGTTGAAGTTATTACCTCATCAAAGCTAATGTTGAAGTTATTACCTAACTTATTGTGGAACATCTCTGAAGTCTGACTAGCTGTCAAATGTCAAGGAGGTCTAGGTTCCTTTACTTCAAATAAAAGTAGCAATAAGTTACACAAACTCAAAATGTAAATACACATGTTTATATGAAAATATCTGTCAAAATCAATATGAATTACTGTGAATGTTTCACGCTTGTCAAGATAGATCTATTCTTGAAAGGAACTGCCGCAAATAGGAACGGTTGGTTTGATTTCATGAATGTCATGATAGAAATGTGTCAAAATGTTGATATTAGCGGCTCTGTGGACATGAAGAGTTTAAAGAATAAATATATTTGTGGGATTTCAAGTGTTGTTAAATAGAGAAATGTATTATAAAATAATTGTGTGCTTTAGATGGATTCCACTATATCACCTACTGTTCATAATCAGGAGTGTACCAAGAATTGAACAATGTCAGATGGAATACAAATTCACTGCTACTGTGGTTTATAAACTAACTAGAAACAAATATATTATTTAAAAATAGTACAGGTTTACATTATAGGTTACTGTAAGGGATGATGTAAACATCACGTGTTCACAGTCCAACATTTCAATGTTATGCTTAGAACCATTTAATCTGTGTTATTTTTTGTGCACTTTTTGTGTTGTCAGAGAAATATCACATGACTAGTAGACTTAGCCGACTACGATGGGTGAATTCAGTGTTACATCGGCAACACTATTGTAATCCTAACCCTAACCGCACCCTCCCAAAAACTAAACATCTAATACCAACTCTAACCCTAAACATAAACTCCCCTAACTGTAAATAGGTAATCAATAGAAGGTGGTACTGCTAGTAGAACATAATGGAAAATAATACTCACGTGTAAGACAGGTAATGAAGTCCTACTGAATGACGACTAAAACACTACACACTATCACTAACGGATGTAAATATGGTACATATAACAAAACAAAACACAGAATATAATCTACAGATGACAATACACAGGACAAAGTCGACGTTTCGGACCAATAGGCCTTTTTTCAAGATACGGACATAACATACAAACATAAAAAAAAATTTAAAAAAATATACTGATGACTTTTTTTATGTTTGTATGTTATGTCCGTATCTTGAAAAAAGGCCTATTGGTCCGAAACGTCGACTTTGTCCTGTGTATTGTCATCTGTAGATTATATTCTGTGTTTTGTTTTGTTATATGTACCATATTTACATCCGTTAGTGATAGTGTGTAGTGTTTTAGTCGTCATTCAGTAGGACTTCATTACCTGTCTTACACGTGAGTATTACTAACTGTAAATACCCTTTTCCCTCCTATAAACTAACATACAAACTTATAGTCTGTTAAGCAAAAAATATCACGTGATGTGGACACATGTTCCCATAATGAACCCATTACAGTTAGGCCACAGCACAAATTTTTACCTGAGATCGTGAGGCAAACAATTTCGGTCAAGTCTATGCTCAATGGTTACCATGAAAGCGAGTGTCTTCAGAGACGGCTCTGTGATAAAGAGAGAACATGAAATCTTCATAGCTATTTTCAATGATAATATTAACATGTTAATTTTGGAGAATAGAACCAGACATTTTGTCATTTTCATATGCGCCTAGCACATTGGATTACTTAGGATTGTGTCTGATTGAAATATCTCCAGGTCAAATAATGAAATCGGCATGGTTTGTAAGTGACATCTTCATGTTTTATTATTTGTTTTCCCAGTGTTTTTTTCTGTTGGAGTATTATGAGAACGTTCATTTATTTATAGAATAACATAAAGACAATATTTATCAGGAGTGCCACAGATCGGCATGAAAAATAATTATGTTGTATGTCGGCCTAGGATTAGTCTTGAACGGACCGATATTGTATATGTGTTTGTTCAGTTCATAGTATGTTAGTTTGATCATGAAATAACATATACAACTGGAATAGGTATTTAGGACGATTTTATTAGTGTTACCACACATTGTTCAAGTATAGGTGTGTCAATAAATTATATTTCAATCTATTATTAGAATTTTTAATGTGATTCCACCCCCCCCCCCAATTTTCAACTTCACAACTTTCTCTCACAACTTTCATATCATACATACAACAACAACAATAAAAACAAACAATTTATACATTATTCACTTATTTATTTACATGGACAAACATTATTTTAAAATCTATAAAATCAAAAAAGTTATTGCGTTTTCCAAACTATAATCAAAAATAATAAATTGTCAAAAAAGAATCCAATCCCAGGGAAAAGATTGCATAATCTTAATTCAAGCCCGAAAATTGGAATTTTCTGAATGAGTTGGAAGACCTCCCGGGAGATTGTCTATTAGTGTGCGAAGATTTCAATCACCAAGATAAGAAGAGACAAGATTGAATTGATTAGAGCAGTCATGGATACCCTACAAGAAGACGAGGAGGAAGTCGAATGTGACAATGTACATATTCAGAGACTGGTAGAAATGGGAGTGACTAGAGGTGATGGGAGAAAGTGCTTCCTCTCCGGAAAGATCAGAAGAACGCGTAATCAGCAACTGACTGGGACACTGAGCTTATAAACTTTTAGATGGCTGATGGAACGGCAAGCAGAGCATATATGGGAATGCTCCCAGTGCTGTGACGCTTGTTCCTAATGAAGAATTCAGGAGTCTAAACGTTAACTTAAAAGCCTATCTGTTATCAAAGATAACAAAATGGATTCAACATATCTTGTGCCTTAACAGGAGCTGCAAATGAAAAGTCATCTGCAAAATCAAGAACACTAAGAGTTGCATCATCTGTAGTAATCACAAATAGGTTACAGCATGTAATATCTTATAGTTACCAAAGTCAAGAATATACAGATCCGATCTGTCAATGAGGTTAGAGTCTGCTTGTTTAGGTGATGGTCCATCAGATAGAGCTCTTGGACTAGTTCCACCAAAAAAGTAAACTTTATTTCCCACAACACATGCACACTGACGCCTTCGAGGGGTTGGACAGTTCCCTGGCACATTTAGTCTTGTCCACTGCATTGTGGCTGGAATGACAAATTTACAATAAATTTTGGGAAAAAAAATATGTTATGATTGCCATGCTATTGTTAAAGAAAAATACATTAGGAGAGAGAGAGTTGACTAGGTTAGTTGTAGTGACATGGACTGTGTACTAATATACATGATTCAATTTCCTAAATTTTCTAGTAGTTACATAATCAAACGTAGTTGCCTTCTTCAGTTGTAGAAACTTTGAAGTAGTCACTAGATCTACTGTTTAAGTTGACTTCTTCAGTTGTAGAAACTTTGAAGTAGTCACTAGATCTACTGTTTAAGTTGACTTCTTCAGTTGTAGAAACTTTGAAGTAGTCACTAGATCTACTGTTTAAGTTGACTTCTTCAGTTGTAGAAACTTTGAAGTAGTCACTAGATCTACTGTTTAAGTTGACTTCTTCAGTTGTAGAAACTTTGAAGTAGTCACTAGATCTACTGTTTAAGTTGACTTCTTCAGTTGTAGAAACTTTGAAGTAGTCACTAGATCTACTGTTTAAGTTGACTTCTTCAGTTGTAGAAACTTTGAAGTAGTCACTAGATCTACTGTTTAAGTTGACTTCTTCAGTTGTAGAGACTTTGAAGTAGTCACTAGATCTACTGTTTAAGTTGACTTCTTCAGTTGTAGAAACTTTGAAGTAGTCACTAGATCTACTGTTTAAGTTGACTTCTTCAGTTGTAGAAACTTTGAAGTAGTCACTAGATCTACTGTTTAAGTTGAATCTATTAAGAGCACTGATTTTCTCTACCCAGATGGTTGCATAGTTTTATTATGGAAATAGAAGCTAGAGGGAAAAGCTAATGCTGCTGACCACATCACCCATAACGTGTCATTGGTCACAGGTGTAACACCATATTCATCATGCATCAATATGTCCTCAATGCTGAGAGAAAGAATTTTACTGCTTCTATTTATAAAAACTTCACCATACTGAAGCCATGCAGTCACACAGGCCTATTGTATGATCAATATTAATACTATCATATGGTTACAGGCCTTCATGTTCACATGGTTTCAGGTTTTCATGTTCACATGGTTGCATTCTTTCATGTTGGAAGCCTTCATTTGAGTGCCTTCGCATATGAGTGGTGCTGGGTTCATTCCCCAGTTGAGGCGGAAATGTTTTTCAGATCGCAATGGCTCCCAGGTCGACCCAGCCTTAAATGGGTAATCCAGGAAGTAAAGACTGCGAGGGAGAGCAGATGGCTACCACCCTCATTTACAGAGCCTCTGAAATGTGAGATCGCTAATATCTCACACCCCTATGGCATTAATAAATGCTATGGGTTACTTTACTTTATTTTTTCATGTGACTGCATACAAAATGGTGGAACACGGCTAATGATGATGATCAGAGTGTACCCAGAGTTAAGCCATGTCCAATGGCAAGCAATTTCAATTCACTTCTACTATGAGTTATGCACTAACTAAAAACAAATATATAATTAATAATACTCTTGGTAACATCAGTTAGACAGACTATGGTACAGGAGTTGTCAGTTTTTCATCCTGATGAAGGCTGTCTAGTCGAAACGTCATGCGTCTTTTCGTCTCGTTGTTAGGATGCTATTTAATTATTAGTAACACTAATATCTAAATCCGCTCATCTCTATTTTTGTTCCTACTTAGCTTCTATACAAATGCTTATTGATTACATTTGTGTACAAGTCATGCAGTGCTCTTAGGTGTGCTCTTAGGGCTGTTTTCTGTCCATTATGTCATTTTGTATGAATTTTGTACTTGATAAACGCATTTAAGTTGCAACACTGGTTTGTTGGTTGCTGATCCAGCAGTCAGTGGGCTCATGTTCTTTGATTCAATGACATTGTGTGATATATGCATGTGTTAGTGAGCTGTTGTTTTGTTCCGGTGTTCCATTTATCTGGTCTCGGAGAAACATTTTCTAATAACATCAAGCGGTGAACAGTTAAAAAGGTGATGTAACAATTTCATAAAGATGTGTTTACAGCCAAAATCTGGAGTGTGTTGTGGTTGTATTCTGTTCAAGTGGTTGTTAAGCTGTATATCTTGGTTGTGAAATCAGAAGATTTATTGTTATAGTTGCAATTTGTTCTACTTTAATGATCTGCAAAACATCATTACCTTGTGTCTTTATCCTTTTCTTGCTCCTGTATTGGGGTCAGAAAGTGAAGCAAAGACATGTAATACTGCCAACTGCCATAAGAGGTGACTAAAGACATTTGGTCATGAGGTGGACTATCCAACCTATCATCTCCACTGTCATGAAGTCTACTAAAGATGCATGCCTGGAATGCTGAGAGTGAGTCAACCATTTTTTCTACTACATGCCTTGAGATTGTTAGAAAATCTCAGCAATATCTCGTTCAGAGTAGAAGATTGTTCAGCTAGTGGTATTCCATCATACAGCCACATTGAGTAAATATTCCACCATACAGCCACATTGAGTAAAACCATAATCTGGGACTTGAAAAATCCCCATTTCAGAGCAACACTTATCTGGAGTTGATAGTAAAAACCACACTTGCCTGACATGAAGCAAAAATGTTAAAATAGGGAACAATACGAGATCAAGGGCCCATGTAACTTTTCCTGCTTACACTTTAAAAAAAATTCGCTCCCGTCTTATTTTTTCGAACTTGCTAATGTCATCATGGGATGCATAATTTTTTTTGACATTAACACTTCTGTTACGTCAATCTTCCACTAAATATCTTTAGTAAAATGTATGCTGAATTTGTCTTCAAATGACAAAGACACAGTATAATTGCTAGTCATGAGGAGTGACACAGTCATGACAATCAAATTCGCTATCTGAGAGAAAAACACCTTACATTCAAAAGCCCAGCATGTTTCCACTCATACGACCCTCCAATTAAATACCCCCCCCCCCATTTATTTCTTGACTTATTTATATATGTAAAACCACCCAATAATTGTTAAATGGTTGCAATAATTGTTAAATATTCCCATGGGAGGTAATACATAAACAAATAGTAAGAATAAAACATTAGTCTCCATTTCAATGTAGTTACCAAATAGAATTTATTAAATCGGAAAGGGAATTTGCATTAGAATTAGTCCTAACACTGAGTCTAATCCCCCATCCCAACTCATAAATTCTAGCAGTAACTCATATATTTAAAACACAAAGACCATTAAATCTTTAATCTCTATGTATAGTTACTATTAGCCATTTTGAATTACTGCAGAAAGATCTGCAAATAACATCATTTCAGTGAGTTCGCTAAATGTGCGTGAACCAAAGAACACAAATATTGACCAAGTGAAATATATGTCAGTTTGTTTCACATCCTACTAATTGACAGTATATACGTGGATCCTTGATCCCGTTCACATCCTTCTAATTGACAGTATATACATGGATCCTTGATCCCGTTCCTAAAATTGTATTCTCTTGAGGTTCAATCATCATCCTCGCCGTCTCGAAAAAAGCTGAAGAATACTTTCATAACTTGTCAAACAGAAGATGTATAAAGGCAATACCTACTGGGGTCAAGTTGGTGTAGATCATTATAATGACATTCCTTCTTTCCATTGTAGCCACCAAATATATAGATTAGCCCTTTGTATTCAACTGAAAGATTAAAAAAATGCATTAAACTAGAAAACTATTCAACTGAAAGATAAATGCATTCAACTAGAAATTAAAATACATTTTATTGGTTAATAGAACTCATCTATGAGCTACAGGGGCATGAACAGGGAGAAAAAAATAATAACATTAACCTGGCATGTATCTTGTAAAAGATACTTTTTAAAAGCATTGATTCCCAACTTCAGCTGCATCTCCAAAATAGCACAATTTTCCTTTTAGATTTCCAGCTAGATTAGTTCAGAGAGGATTAGTCAATTTTAGAGGATTGACTTCAATGTACTTAGCATACCCCCATATGTACTCAGTACATCTCAACGAAGCGGCACAATGCTTACAGAGTACCACTCATAGCACATTCTCTGTAGCATCATGTGATAATCCTTAGGATCTCCGAAAAATCCACTTTATAAACAAGATGTGAGCCAGATAGGAATCTGCAATCTCTTGAGCACAAAACAAACATCGCAACCAGGGAGATCCAAGCAGAAGAACAGCTTGCTAAACTTGAACAATAATATTAAAGACCACAACTTACAAGCTGAATGACTCCGTCTCCCGTCTGGTGCCCCTAATGAAGTATGTGAAGGTGGGAGCCATGTATCTGAACTTGTATCAAATGCTCTGACGTTGTTACAGTAGAATTCATTGTTTGTAAACCTCTCACCACTGACGTCACCACGACCACCAAATATGTACATGATATCTCCTACAGCTGTTGCAGTATGGAAGTCTCTCCATCTGGCTGGTTTACCCTGTTGAAAAAAAAAAAAAAAAAACAAGACAAACTCAAGCATAATATGAATTTCTTTTTATTTCTCTATCATTCTTACCGTGGAGAACAAAGCATCAACACTTGTCCTAAATACAGATCTTCTGTACACATTTCTTTCACAAATAGGTTTTCTAGCCTAGAGTTTCCTCTAAATAGGTCGCAGGGTGAGTGTGTCGACCTTACGTAAACCTATGAGAGCAATGTCTCTTTATCGTCATCAAGTGCCGTCTCCGCAATGAAGGTTAGCTGCGACAGAACTCCAACATCCCTTGTCCCTGCTTTTGGTGGTGCAATCTGCTAGAATGTAACCTGTCCATTTTGTGATGATACTCTCCCACTTGTATCTTTGTCTACCTCCTGCACACCTACCTTTGACTTTACTCTCAAGTATGGTCTTCAACAAGGTGCCATGTCATTTAACACTGAGCCACTAAAATTTACATTTTGGAGGGCCGATATGCCAAAAGCCGCTTAAATCTACATTTTGATACAAATTTACTATCTTGAATTATAAACATCACAATGTCCATAAAATCAAATGAACTGGTCCTATGTGCGTTACTTCAATTCCAGAGATGATGATGTTCCTTCTTCGCAATCGAAGATGAGCATAGCATGAAAAACAATAAATGTGATGAACAAGTAGAAAAACAACAAAAATATTTGTGATTGTCTAATTTGGTTTGTGAGTTCGTAGATGTCCAATGAGTCCAGAGATAATCGATCTAGAAAGTCATGCTTCGTTAAAAATAATAATGGTTGTATTTGAGCACTAATAAAATGCATATTTGTATGCATTTGATAATGTCAAGACAATGTGACATTTATAAGTAATTCTGTATATATAAATACTTGTATGCATCACAAAATTCTTATTCAAGTCATGGAACAAGAGTCAAAGCCATTTATACGGTCATTTGTTCATGTGCTTTCTCGCATTTATTAAAGGCGGTCAAAATGTCTGCTGATCAAGCGCTCCAACAACAACCGTAGTAGCCGCGTTGCGGCAAACCTATCTGCTCTCTTATTACCCTGGACTCCTTTATGTCCCGGTACAAAAATAAAAGTAACTTTCCGCACACAGAAATTCTTCACTGCATCCAGCCACTTCTCCCGAATAAATGCACTTTCACAATCATGCTCATCGAGTATACTTTATCAAAAGTGCTTAAAATGAGTAGAGGATTGATTCATTGTACTTTGGTTACCACATATGTACTTCATTGCTCTCACCGAAGTGGCATGCTGCCTGCTGAGAGTACTACTCATAGCACGCAACTCTGTAACTTAGATGATAATCCCCAGGAATCTCAGAAAAAATCAACCTTATAAACAAGATGTCAGAAGCAGGATTCGAACCCATGACCTCTTGAGCACAAAGCAGATGGCTGCTTAACCACTATGCTAGGGAGATTCCAAAAGAAGCATCAAAGTGTAGAGGCACAGAGAGAATATGCTGTCTGAAAGGATAGACACCAAAAAAATCATCAGATGTTCAACCCTCTATTACAACTGCAGCAAAAGATTATACGCCAGGATTGGACTTTAGAGTTATCACATCTCATATAAGAGATGCAATAACACAAGTCTAAAACTGCCATCATCATCATCACCTGATATTTTTTGCTATTATGAACCCTTCCTGGAATAAGTGATTTCCTTCATGTAACAACCCTATCACTAAGATAAGGGAAATAACTTCACCGAATTGTTGATATGATTTTAACACTTTGCTCACCAGCAACCCGAAGCGTACTTATCTACCATTACCGAGGGTGCATGCAAAATTGTATACAATGACATCGCCGTCTTTAAAAATCAGACATACAAAGAAATGATGGAACAACATAATATCATCCATATGACTGGTGTTCATTGATACAAAGAGGTTTAAGCATGCCAAATTGATATATATAGCGGTTCTCGAGCGCATGGTGTGTCTGATCATCTCAGAAGCATGTCTTAATGGCAGTTACCTGAATATCATGGATGAATTTGGCACGCCTAAACCTCTTGGAATCAATTAACACCAGTCGTATGGATGATATCATGTTGTTCCATCTGTCATTTCTTTGTCTTGTTTCACATGTATTTGGGTGTGTTTTGTATACTTCCTGTTTGTGTTTCCCTTCTGACCTAGTTTTAACCATTCAGTTATCTCCATATTTAGCTATGTCATGTGAATATCAATAGTGTCATTGTTGCTTGTCGTTTTATTGTTGTGTATGTAGTCTTGATAAAGGCCTTGAGATCGAAATGTCAATTTGTGTGTGTTATTATGTGTGTTTCTAATGATTAGCAAAATTTCATTACCTTGTTGCAAGCTTTATCTATTGACCACAGATGCCATGGAGTGTCCTATTATTCACCTCTTAACATATAATATATTAACATTTGATGTATGTCGTATGAATTGACAAATATACTTACAGTGACATCCACGGACACCCATGAAAATGTTTTTAAATTCAAATAGTTCATGTCATTTGAGAAACGATCAGTCTGGAAAAAGAAATTATAATTTGTTAAGTTAAAATATAAATGTGATGTAATGTTAAACAATTTTCAAATTCAGATCATTAACCAACTTTATAAAACTGCTCATTCTTCTGTGCTGGTCAGTTGTCCACAGAGTGAGGATCAGACAATATCAGAGATCCATTGCAGCAAATCTTTGGAGAGTCAGTGGACTGAAGGTAACTGCATGTACTATTTCAAGTCTGTTACATGTTGTCCCAGACCATACTATTTTAGCCAGGATTTTTTCATACAATATCTTGACTGCATATGGAAACATATTTTTCTCTACAATCTGCAGGTTCTGCATTTGTAAAAATATTTCTCAAAATATAATAGAAAACAAATAGGACTTTTGAAGGCAGCAGTGGTAGCAAAATTACCACTGCACTGGCTTTCTACAACTGCGGACTATATGGTTTGATTTATACAGTACTTTCTACTACTGTGGATTATATAGTTTGATTTATACAGTACTTTCTACTACTGTGGATTATATGGTTTGATTTATACAGTACTTTCTACAACTGTGGATTATATAGTTTGATTTATACAGTACTTTCTACTACTGTGGATTATATAGTTTGATTTATACAAGTCTTTCTACTACTGTGGATTATATAGTTTGATTTATACAGTACTTTCTACTACTGTGGATTATATGGTTTGATTTATACAGTACTTTCTACAACTGTGGATTATATAGTTTGATTTATACAGTACTTTCTACTACTGTGGATTATATAGTTTGATTTATACAGTACTTTCTACTACTGTGGATTATATAGTTTGATTTATACAGTACTTTCTACTACTGTGGATTATATAGTTTGATTTATACAGTACTTTCTACAACTGTGGACTATATGGTTTGATTTATACAGTACTTTCTACAACTGTGGACTATATGGTTTGATTTATACAGTACTTTCTACTACTGTGGATTATATAGTTTGATTTATACAGTACTTTCTACTACTGTGGATTATATAGTTTGATTTATACAGTACTTTCTACAACTGTGGACTATATGGTTTGATTTATACAGTACTTTCTACTACTGTGGACTATATGGTTTGATTTATACAGTAATTTCTACTACTGTGGACTATATGGTTTGATTTATACAGTACTTTCTACTACTGTGGACTATATGGTTTGATTTATACAGTACTTTCTACTACTGTGGATTATATAGTTTGATTTATACAGTACTTTCTACTACTGTGGATTATATAGTTTGATTTGACAACCCAAAAACCACTATCAATCAATAGTGACATAGGTGATCATTCAATAGTTAGTCATCGGATCACCATCACTGCAAAAAGGACACATCCATAGTTGCTCCAATCTCTCCCTGAGTGTATCCGCCATTACACTTCTGCTGACAGTACTGGTCCTCAGCTGGTTGACCATCATTCTTCTGCGTCCTCCAAAATGTTCACTTCTAGCAACATCACATTTCAATCCCTGATCTTTAATCCTGGCCATTGTAAAGAAATCATCATCCACACTAGTCTCACTCTCGCCTGCTATATCTCTAATGGAGTTCAAAATGTCAGCTCAATCCATTGTCTCATCACCCTGTGCCACAATTGTGCATGCCAGTTGATCTGCTCTTTCATTGCCTCGAACACCTACATGTCCCGGCACAAAAATAAATTTACTACTTTTAACCTCGCCTTTCTCAAGGCCTCAATCCACAGTTCGCGCACTAGACCCACTTGTACCTTTCTAATCATACTCATATAGTCACTCAAGATGCAGACCTGTGTTGCCTTCTGTGTGCCTAGCCACTCAAATTCCCTGGTCACTGCCATAATCTTCATGGGTCATGTTACTCGTAGTCACAGTAAAGGCCCCACTCTCCTCCCTGATCATTTTACTTGCGCACTGAACTGTGAAGGCCCAAGCACTGTGAACATATCTAATCACAGATCCATCAGTGTATATAATCACATCCCCTCTGGCATTCTCACTGACAAAAGCCTGCACCTCTTGCTCCACAAGAGTGGTTACTAAATGTTTGTTCTTCCCAGACCCAAATTTTTTGTCAGCTCCACATTACAGGCTTTCAACTCCTTATGATGCACAGATCCTTAAAATGCCCCCCAACTATATACATTCATTTTAGTTCTTTCAATCTTTACCCATCCCCTTTGTATATTTCTCCATTTTCTCTCAGAAGTGTAATAGTCTTTCTTTTCTCGGTACATGTTAGGCAAATGTGGCCTCATCATAACAGTTCATCTTTTTTATAGGTTTGAGTTCACAGAGTCTGTGATGCGAAGATAAAAAATGTGAAGCATCTGCTAGAGAAATTCGATTCTGCATAATGCACTGAGAGCTCTCCTCCCTCCAAAAAGGGTGTTCCAGTGAAGGGAAAGGCCCTCTCAGTACAATACATGCAGATTGGTGGATGCTGCGTTGTATGCACCCTTAGCTAAAGTTTATTTTGTAAATTTAATGTAAGAGATTAGTTCCGTAAAAAAATAGGCAACATCTGCTTAACATGAACCCTTTTCTATCCTCGTAGATTTCAGAACAATCCCATCATTTATGATATCAACTAAATTTCTGAACACTATAGCTGCTATGGACGAATGACCTTGTATTTTAAAATTATCTATACCCTTATAGCTAAAAATGATCACACCAACTCTGAAAACACCAAGCGTTAGTATGCAACAAGCATCCCATCCATGCAATATATTTCCTAGTGTCAATAAAAGAGAGATAGTATCTTGGATGTGCTCTTATTTTTGTAGCTTAAGTAGAGGAATCAGCACAAGGGGAAAGATATTGGGGAAAAAATATTTAGCATACCTGGCATCACTTACTGAGTACAATGATGTGGTAGCTCAGGGTTAATAACTTGGCCAGTTAATACTACAATCTTTCAATAAAAAACACTTTAACTTACAAACTCCTCATAACCTGCATATATGTACATTTTATGGTTTATAATGCAAGCAGAATGTCCATCTCTAGCCTCTGGTATTGGACCGGTCACTTCAGGCCTGTCCCATTGTAAAGTTCCTGAAGTATACAAAATATAAATATGTTAGATCAAAAAGAGACTAAAAATATTCATTAATTTTCATTAAATAAACCTTCTCAGTACACTGGTTTCCCATATGCATTCCATCCTTACCAAAGAGTCAAGAGTATCATTCATACCACTAACTCCATAGCTGAAGCAAGAGAACCCCCGGATCGCTGCCCAAAATGACCTGGTCATGTAGTTCTCAAACAGAAATTGTAACTACTGACCTGCGTACTACTAAAAGAAAAAAAATACAACTGTTTATTTCGAGCCTGGTCTAAAAACCACATGACTTTAATCAATTGTATCAATTTGTCTGCACCTACACACACATATGCAACTGTTCATTTGTTAAAAAAATGTGAAAATATATATTTAGCAACATTAATACAGTTCTGGGAACTGTTTCCTAATATTGAAAGACTTTCACGTGATAAACATCATCAAGTCTCACATTAATTTAAATCGTCGACAACTTCAGGGCATAAATCTAATATATATTATTATTTGTTATGGTTTATATTGCCTTCATATAAATATAACAGATAGCATGTGCCATTAAGCTTTCAGGGTAGCTTTTTTTTATCCCATCCTGCCAACGACAGACCAACTGTGTATTTCTGCATCTGTCCCTCTGACTAATTAAGGTTTCTGACCTTTGACTGTTGTTTTTGTTGTTGTCGATATCCAAATGCTGATGAGTAATGCTACTCTTGTCAGCACAATGCCATTCTTAAAAAAGTGCAGGTCTTCTGAAGTTGACTTAGTGATCCATACGGTAAATTGGTGACTGTTAAGGGTGCCGTAGAAGTTTTCTCCTGGCGGTTGAAAGGTAAGGGCAGTCAGTAAGGAGGTATTCCACTGTTTCATTGGGATGAGAGCAGTGTCTACAAGTGGGTATTTGCTGAGGTTTGATACAGTTTAAATAGCTATTGATCCCTGCATGTCCTGTTCAAAACTGAACAAGAAGGGATTGGTTTATCCTGCATAGTTTGTTTATGTTGTCCTTGTCCTTTGGCCGTGATTTTCATTAAATATATTTCGACCAGTCAGCCCATCTGTTCAGTCAGATTTCCCTGGTGTTGTTTCTGAGAATCTGTTTGACTCTACCCATACTACAAGGTCTTTGCTTTTGTTGTTTTGAGACACCTTTTTTTTGCAAGTTTGTCCACTACTTCATTTCCTGTTATATCACTATGTCCAGGGATCCATTGCATGGTCACACTGATTGGATATGCAGAAATAAGACTGTGTACTGCTCTTGCTATGTGGAGAGTATCTTGATTTTCATATGGGGTATGTCCCCAGTGCTTCCAAAACTGACATAGAGTCTGTAAAAATGTCTGATGTTTTTTATTCCATGAGATGAAAATGTTGGTGTATTAACTCAATGACTGTTTTGATGGCCTCAGCCTCTGCTTAATAAAATAAGCAATTTTTATCACAGAGTCGTCACAGAACACACAGGCAGATCCTCAGGGTATTGTATATGGATGCTATATCCTGCAAAACAGATGGCCTTGAAAGCAAATCCATCAGTGTAGTCTTTGATTGCTGATGATGACCTTTGGCTTAAGCAATAATCCAAGTAATCTTAAAAAAAACTGCACATGTAAACAAAATGCCACAATCGGGGATTGAACCCATGACATCTTGAAAAAACTGCACATGTAAAAAAGATGTCACCATCCGGGATTGAACCTGTAACATCTTGAAAAAACTGCACATGAAAACAAGATGTAACCATCCGGGATTGAGCCTGTGACATTTTGAAAAAAACTGCACATGTAAACAAGATGTCACAATCTTAGACTGAATCCATGAAATCTTGAAAAAAAGGCAAATGATCACTGTGCCATTGAGATTCTCTTAGATAATGATATTTAATAACAGATTAAATAAGATACAACAAATTAAATTACAGGTTATACAAGACACAACAACAAAATTAAATAACACGTTATACAAAAAACAACAACACAATTAAATAACACATTATACAAGACACAATAACAAAATTAAATAACACGTTATACAAAAAACAACAACACAATTAAATAACACATTATACAAGACACAATAACACAAGTAGTATCATAATCCATCTATGTCCAATGATTGTTTTACCACCATTGAATCGAAAAAGTGTGTTGCAGGCACCAACGCTATCATTCCTCCCTCCCCATATGTATGCATTAGTCTCATATTCAACTGCTGTATGTCCATAACGCTGGAATGGCGTGTTCTTGATGTCCTTGGTTGAGGTGGGAAGAGGTAGTAATATCCAACGCAAATTAACTTGAGGAAACAAAATGAAGAACTTGATTAATTAAGATTGACTTGAGGAAACAAAATGAAGAACTTGATTAATTAAGATTAACTTGAAGAAACAAAATGAAGAACTTGATTAATTAAGATTAACTTGAAGAAACAAAATGAAGAACTTGATTAATTAAGATTAACTTGAAGAAACAAAATGAAGAACTTGATTAATTAAGATTAACTTGAAGAAACAAAATGAAGAACTTGATTAATTAAGATTAACTTGAAGAAACAAAATGAAGAACTTGATTAATTAAGATTAACTTGAAGAAACAAAATGAAGAACTTGATTAATTAAGATTAACTTTAGGAAACGATGAGGAGCGAGGTAGCCTAGTTGATAGTGAGTTTGCTGTCTATCACTGGGTTAAAGTGTGCCAAGTTTGAAGCTACGTCCGGACAAAAACAAAATCCGGGTTATGATTTCTCGCTTGACACAACTACTCCTCTAGTCGACTCAGCTGTAAATGAGTACATGAAGCATGAGTTAGGAGAGGTAAGACAGTAAGGAAGGGAACTGGCCACCCCACCTAATAGTTGCTGCGGCTTAGTACATGAAGAGCTATCTTGATCTCCGACGGCAGTTTGCTGCCATGGGACATACCTTTACCTTTAGGAAACAATACCAAGAACTTGATTAATTAAGATTGACTTGAGGAAACAAAATAAAGAACTTGATTAATTAAGATTGACTTGAGGAAACAAAATAAAGAACTTGATTAATTAAGATTGACTTGAGGAAACAAAATAAAGAACTTGATTAATTAAGATTGACTTGAGGAAACAAAATAAAGAACTTGATTAATTAAGATTGAAGAAATAACCAAAGACTTGTGTTAAGAGAAAATATGATGTAAACTTTGTTACTGTTCTCATATAAAGTCTTTCATTTCTTCTTATGCGTAACACCAGTGTGGCAACCTGGGCCTGGACTTCTAGTTCAGAGTGCAAACAATAGATGCACTGTCTTCTTTCTACAAATGTCATAGGAAGTGACTGAGGAAAGTTGGGGAAGCGATGAGCTGGCACTCTGTCACCTGTGAAAAATCCATTGTCACTGCATGTCTTGCCTAATTTCTTACTTGTCTTGTCAAATGGTCCACATGGATGATAGTGATGCAGGCCAGTGAACAGTGCATCTTTCAGGGGGGGGGGGGGCGCTAAGGGTACCACATTGCTCTCAGCGGACCCAGGGTTACCAAGATCCCAAAGAAAAACCTCCTCGTGGTGCACCTTTGAAATAGAAGTACAGCTGCTCATGCTGCTTCTGGCAAACACTTTTGCAATCGAGTCCGCTAATGTGGAGGAGTCCGCTAATGTGGAGGAGTCCGCTAATGTGGAGGAGTCTGCTAATGTGGAGGAGTCCGCTAATGTGGAGGAGTCCGCTAATGTGGAGGAGTCCGCTAATGTGGAGGAGTCCGCTAATGTGGAGGAGTCCGCTAATGTGGAGGCTGCAGATGGAATGATAATTCACTGCAAAAGACAAGTAATATCTCCAACACCTCCATGCCAATACATACAGCATCACGGTTTCCATAAAGTGACATAGCTCAGTCAAGCTCGAGAATATGATGTTTTTTTTAAAAAGATAAATGAAATGATGTTCAGTGAAAACTATTTTGTACAAATATACCCAGGTTTCAATAAATACACCTGCATTGTTATTACAAATTTATCTTTAGTCAAGTGTGTGATATATAGAATTTGAGCTGAATTTGGGGTTAAAGTGTCTGTTATTTGAATTTGGGGTTAAAGTGTCTGTTATTTGAATTTGGGGTTAAAGTGTCTGTTATTTGAATTTGGGGTTAAAGTGTCTGTTATTTGAATTTGGGGTTAAAGTGTCTGTTATTGTGGGCTGAAATACAGAGTGGATATTCTAGAAGTTAACAGCTACATCTTGCTGCAAATATTTTACGGCCATTGTTCTTCTATAAGAATCATAGATTGTGACAACAGCTTTACTCATGTCAGATGACTCCTGCTTCAACTTTACGGCTCATGTTCATTGAGTCACTCACTAAATATGCATGCATGATACTAGTTCTGTGACATCAATCATAACAAAGCTTCTGTCACAGCTTTTATCTTCATTGTAAGACTGCTCGTGGTTGTAGTAAAGACACTTGGATTCACCTCATAAAGATATATCCAGTGGGAATATGAGAAACATACACTAAAAAAAAAACCACACACATATACTACTCTGCTTTCATTCTCGACCCTAGTAAAAGATAGATGTCATTATATATCTCGATATACTTAAATGTTTCACTCATTCTAGTATATATTTATCGCTCATCTTTAATTGTAGCTTCCATCTGTTTTCCCAATTATCATATTAATTACTATGTTAATATTTATGTTATATCAATATTCACCAGCATCTGATGTTTATTTTTATCGCATATCAAGCAGCATCTTCTAAAACAAAACTGTCATATTTATTGTTTGTTTTCTACGTTCATTCTAAAACTGCAGCAGCGTATCAGAATGTAGTCCAGAGAAATGATTACTCTGTATGGTTGACCGATTAGCTGCGGTATCTGTGCCTTTTGGCGTGACGCATCTGACTTCAGTATTTCATTGTTAAAAATAAGGACAGCTTGTTTTTGTGTGTTGTCT